>OX038875.1:24679702-24880446 GCA_943789525.1 Agriphila geniculea | reverse complement strand
TAGATGACACTTTCACAATACTACCTAGAGACAGTGTCCCTGCATTTCTTAACCATCTTAACTCCATAAACCCCAACATACAATTTACTATGGAGTTAGAGGCAGACAATAAACTAGCTTTCCTAGACATTCTCATTATCAGGAATCCGAACCAAACCTTGAGCCACACAGTGTATCGTAAAGCAACCCATACAGACAGATACCTTAATGGTGACTCTCACCATCATCCTATACAGTTAGCTACCGTAGGGAAATCTTTGTTTCAGAGAGCCCGCGGAATCTGTGACAAACAACACCTGACTGCTGAGCTTCAGCACGTCCAACAAGTACTGCGTAACAACAAGTTGCAAGTACCACACCTCAATCACAGAAAACGCGCCAAACCAGCCACAGTAGAGCGTCAACCTGCCATCCTACCATACTTGAAGGGTGTCACTGACAAGATTGGAAACATTCTGAAGCGAGCGTCAATCAAAACTTACTTCAAGCCGCCGAAGAAGATCAACCAATTCTTACGACCTGTCAAGTGTAATATCCCCCTTCAAGCTGCAGGCGTCTACAAACTAGATTGTGACTGTGGACTCTCCTACATCGGGCAAACAAAGAGAAGCATAGGGACCCGCGTCAAAGAGCATGTAGCTGACATGAAACATAGGCGCGATAACAAGTCTGCAGTGAGTGAACACGCCTTTGAGGGGCCCAACCATTATATTAGATTTGACAAACCCCAAATCCTTGCTAGGGAACGTAGATTTATCCCTAGAATGCTCCGCGAGGCTATCGAAATAAATAAATATCCTAATTTCAATAGAGATGATGGTTGGAAAATTCCACCAGCTTGGGACCCCATCATTCACAAGCTAAAGCCCCTCACACACACTCTAAGATCTAATGATACGGTTAGTTCCTTTTGCAAATAAATAAATTAATACAAAAGACGGAGGTCGGCTCCCTCTCCAAGTTTTCTTTCGCCATTTCTTTCTTGGAGGGGCCTCCCAATTTTATGAAATGGTGGTAGTTTCAGTAGATTTCTCTCTCTTTTTAGCATTAAATAATTCATAAAATTAAATTATAAATCAACATAAAATAATTAAAAATTTTGTTAAAATTTTAATTTCTGAACGTATAAAAAAATTCATCGCTTGAGGGTAGGCTCACGGGTAGCTTCAGTCCCCCGTGACCACGGCAGCTGCAAAGGTGCCGAAACGTCGGGAAAAACCAAAAATCAAACCAAATACCAACTAAATACCAAAGTACATTTAATAAAACCGCGCTAGTATCCGTTAAAAAGTGTTTTATTTCATGTCTAGTGAGCGCGTAAGCTTGAGAAGTGAATATGTCAACCAGTACGGACTGGCTATTGCAAACAAATTCCGTCGGTTGGAAGATCTTATGACGAAGCGCGCAAGAAGAATAACATCATTAAACTTCTTGAAGAGATGCCGTGATCAAGATCTCATCCCGCACTGTGTCAGGATTTCTCCAAAACATGACATACGAGGGAGCGCCAAGATCCTACAACAGGCAAGCAAAAAGTTGCTCGTGAGTCTAATCCGCGAACATCGTTCCGAATCAGTAGCATTAAATCAACAAATAGATCGCTTATCCAATGATTTGAAAATAAAACTTGCCACGGCGGACTTTAACCATTACATTCTGATACTTAATAAACGCGAAACAGCCGTGTACAACGAATGTAAGCATAGACAAATTTCTAAATATGAGAAGTTGTACAAACGTCATCATGCCGATACGAACCATAGAGTAGAAGATGACACCCGTCAATGTCAAACTCGTGCAGTTGTCAATTTATCAAAACAAATATTGGATGAACCGACTTTAAAAGTATTAAATAAGGGTCTGAATTTCGCGGTAACACCTCGCAGAATACCGTATGAGGATATTATTTGCAACGTAGAGGATTGTCTAGTTAAAAACCAATTCAAAAAAGAGGATAGTGAAGCTATACGTCAAGATATTTCATCCGTTTTACGACGTAGTAAACTGCCCAAACACAATCTTCCATATGATGAACACGTCGCGTTGAAGAACTTACGCACTAGACCCGAATTAACTATCCTCCGAGCTGATAAAGGAAACGCAACGGTAGTTATGGATACGTCGGATTATAACACAAAAATGCAAGAACTTTTAAGTGATGAGAAAACGTATAAACATGTGAATTGTGATCAAACCGCCAAGATCCTTAAGAAAACGAGTGAACTCATCAAAAAATATTCAGAACAGTTAGATCTTGATGTCAATTATCTTATTCCATCCTGCCCTACACCGCCGAAACTGTATGGGTTACCGAAAATACACAAAGACAATGCTCCGCTGCGTCCGATTGTAAGCCAAATTGACTCACCAACTTATAAATTGGCTAAACACGTAGCAAAAACACTTACACCACTGAGAGGTAACACATCAGCCTTTGTAAAGGATTCCTACCAGTTTGTCAGTGAGATACAACATCTACATCTCGCTGATGATGAAACTATGGTTAGTTTTGATGTTCAGTCCTTATTCACATGCTTACCAGTACAGGACTGCATTGATATCATCAGGAAAAAGCTAGTTGACAACAACATGCCAATTGAATATGCAGAACTACTAGAATTATGCCTAACATCTGGCTATCTGTTATGGAACGAGGAGTTCTACGTGCAAGTGGACGGCGTAGCAATGGGCTCTCCTGTATCCCCCATCGTTGCTGACATTTTCATGGAGGATTTTGAGGAGAAAGCACTAGCCACAGCACCAGTGACTCCCCGGTTCTACAAACGGTACGTAGATGACACTTTCACAATACTACCTAGAGACAGTGTCCCTGCATTTCTTAACCATCTTAACTCCATAAACCCCAACATACAATTTACTATGGAGTTAGAGGCAGACAATAAACTAGCTTTCCTAGACATTCTCATTATCAGGAATCCGAACCAAACCTTGAGCCACACAGTGTATCGTAAAGCAACCCATACAGACAGATACCTTAATGGTGACTCTCACCATCATCCTATACAGTTAGCTACCGTAGGGAAATCTTTGTTTCAGAGAGCCCGCGGAATCTGTGACAAACAACACCTGACTGCTGAGCTTCAGCACGTCCAACAAGTACTGCGTAACAACAAGTTGCAAGTACCACACCTCAATCACAGAAAACGCGCCAAACCAGCCACAGTAGAGCGTCAACCTGCCATCCTACCATACTTGAAGGGTGTCACTGACAAGATTGGAAACATTCTGAAGCGAGCGTCAATCAAAACTTACTTCAAGCCGCCGAAGAAGATCAACCAATTCTTACGACCTGTCAAGTGTAATATCCCCCTTCAAGCTGCAGGCGTCTACAAACTAGATTGTGACTGTGGACTCTCCTACATCGGGCAAACAAAGAGAAGCATAGGGACCCGCGTCAAAGAGCATGTAGCTGACATGAAACATAGGCGCGATAACAAGTCTGCAGTGAGTGAACACGCCTTTGAGGGGCCCAACCATTATATTAGATTTGACAAACCCCAAATCCTTGCTAGGGAACGTAGATTTATCCCTAGAATGCTCCGCGAGGCTATCGAAATAAATAAATATCCTAATTTCAATAGAGATGATGGTTGGAAAATTCCACCAGCTTGGGACCCCATCATTCACAAGCTAAAGCCCCTCACACACACTCTAAGATCTAATGATACGGTTAGTTCCTTTTGCAAATAAATAAATTAATACAAAAGACGGAGGTCGGCTCCCTCTCCAAGTTTTCTTTCGCCATTTCTTTCTTGGAGGGGCCTCCCAATTTTATGAAATGGTGGTAGTTTCAGTAGATTTCTCTCTCTTTTTAGCATTAAATAATTCATAAAATTAAATTATAAATCAACATAAAATAATTAAAAATTTTGTTAAAATTTTAATTTCTGAACGTATAAAAAAATTCATCGCTTGAGGGTAGGCTCACGGGTAGCTTCAGTCCCCCGTGACCACGGCAGCTGCAAAGGTGCCGAAACGTCGGGAAAAACCAAAAATCAAACCAAATACCAACTAAATACCAAAGTACATTCAATAAAACCGCGCTAGTATCCGTTAAAAAGTGTTTTATTTCATGACTATTGAATAATGATAAAAGTCTCTCATCATTGAAATCGCTAGAATCCGATAAATTGTCTAGAAAACTTGGAACCCATTCATCATCAAAATTCTTATTATGATTACTACTACCAATTCTTTTGAATTTTTTAATGTAATTCCATATCTTAGAAACAGGTGTCATTCTATTAAAACTACTGCATAAGTTTTTCCAAGATTCAGAGCTCTCTGTTTTTATAGTTCTTTTCTTAAGAGCATCCAATTTTTTGTACTGTATATAATTATCGATGGACGGGTTTGATTTATATTCTTTTAATGCTTCTTTTGAGTTGTTTATAGCATCCTCACATTGCGAATTCCACCAAGGAACTGGTTTTCTATGAACATTATTATTTAACCTACTTTTTCTTTTAGGGATAGTTTGTTCCCTTAGGTCATTTAAAATATTTACAAAGCTATTATACACGTCAAGACAATCATCAGATTCAGTATTTAGATCAGAGAAACAATTTTCAGATAAAGCATAGAATTCAAGCCACTTAGCTTTATTATAAATGTATTTTTCTTCCACAGGACCTACTTCATACTGGGATGGTTGGATATTTACATGAAGAGATATCGGGTAGTGATAACTGCCTAACGGATCATCCTGAACATGCCAATCACACAAATGAGCTATGGAAGGACTAACAAGAGTAACATCTATTGCAGAAGCCTGTCTATTAGGATATGGACAAGTTGTTGGTGTGCCGTCATTCAAAATACACAAATCTAGTTCATCAATTAGATTGTATAAAATATTGCCTCTATTATTATTACTATAGCATCCAAAACTTACATGATGTGCATTAAAATCACCCATAATTATGCATGGTTTGGGAATGATATTTAAAATGTTTTTTAATTTATTAGCGTCAAATCTGCCAGTGTTGGGTGGACAATAAACACAAAGTATAGTTATATCTCCTGATTGCGTCGTAATAGTTAAAGCAACGTTTTGAATAGTTTCATGAAAATTTGTGTTTAAGACAGAGTATTTCAAACCATGTTTAATCAGTATACCTACACCATTGTGTTTGTTTTCGGAATTTTTAAAAATAAAATTATAATTGGGAAAATTAGGAATAACAGATTTATCAGTAAGCCAAGTTTCGTTAAGCAAACATATGTCAATTTCTTTATCTAAAAGTAGCTTTTGTAATAGTGGTTTTTTGCTCTGTAAACTTTGCACATTAAACTGTACTATATGTAAGTAATTATCCATTAAAGTAAGTTAGATAGAAATATTTCTTTTATTTTCTTAGTGGTTAAAGGAGTTTTGTTATCTCTGTTATTGCCTAGAGCTATTAGCGACTTTACAATAGCATTTAGGATGATGTCATTATTAGCTATTTGAGCAATATCTACATTTTCATTATTTACATTCTTTACATTGTTCAAGTTTGGGTAGGATTTTAAATCATTAATGGGTGGAGGGGGAGGGGAACTCACCACAGCGGCATAATTTGGCTGAGAGTACTTCTTCTTGTTTTCTTCAAATTTCTGTTTCTTGATGGGACAGTCTCTGGATATGGCCAAGTGGTTGCCGCTACAGTTAATGCATACTACCTCTTCTACATCACACTCTCTATAAGAATGTTGTCCAGCACAGGATGAGCACATTTGGTTACCTCTGCAAACTTTGGCTGAATGGTTAAATTTAAGGCACTTAAAACATTGCAGGACTGGTGGTATGTACTGGTGGATATTGTATCTGAATAATTGGATGTAAGCATATTGGGGTAAGGTAGTTGTGGCAAACGTAACGGCGATAGTAGTCAGGGGTACGAGTGTGTTATTAACCTTTTTCATAAATCTTTTAATCGAAATTACTTCAGCATCACAAATTATATTTTTATATATCTCTTCATTGGACATTTCTTTTGGGACATATCGCAATACACCAATTTTTTCAGTCAAATAGGATGGCACAAAAGCCCTCATTTTATGTTTGCCTAAAAAGTCATCCATTTTTAAGAAATAGTTAGCAGAAGATGCTTTTTTGAAAGTCACTCCAATTTTGTATGCGTTTATTCTATGTACGCCAGTAATACCTTTAACATTTTCTGAGAACAATCTCGTCAAAGTTATGGGATTTTTGTTTCCTAATCGTTCTTGATCGGTGGACTCGACAAACACAGTAAAGTCCCCTGTGCTGCTTTCCAGAAATAATCTTTTATAATTGTGTTTAGTATACATTTTGTACTTATCATTTTCCTGTTCTTGGGGGTCGGTGGATACCTCCGTATATCGTCGTTTTTTCTTTTCTGCAGGGTCCTCCCCATTACTAGGGGGACCCATTTTGAGCGCGTTTTAAGATAACGATGTGTTTTTAGAGAACTGGCAGGGATAATAAACTATTAGGAAAAATTAAATTTAAACCTGCCGCCTCGTTCGACTTCCCGCCAAAAAGTCCCTTATCCCTCTCACACTGTGACTGAAATTGCCATGCTAAGTACAAAATATCCCAATCCATAGTCAATTTACCCAGGTCATGTACAACAATTAATTAGATTTTCTAAATAAATGTAAATATCGGCACACTTTAAATTAGTTACATGATGTTAAAATTTATTAGTACATGCCAAAGTAATTATTTAGAGGACAGATGAGTCCATTTTGTTATTACAATATTTTACGTTTAACAGTAATTTCTCCATATTTCATAAGTTACCAAATAAAAATAAGGTGGCATCACTGATGGAATTGTCTTTGATTTGACATGTCACTAATGTCAATGATTTTCCACCGCATCTCACGTTTATGTACAAAAATATAAAATTATTTAAATAAAATTCGCGTTACAAAGCATGTGTTGCATTGTGCAAAATTGCAAAAGTGTTTCAAAACCAAATTCTAACATTATATTTTACAAGTAAGTGTTTTTTAAAGTATTTTCAGCATTTAATTTTTCCTTCTCAGAAATCTGAATTTTAGCAGATTTCAAAGATTGTTTCCGATCTAATTCGGAAATATTATAGAAGTTAATTATAATTCCACCTTAATTACGTATTTTTTATTTCAATATCTATATATATAAAAGGGAAAATCACTCACTGACTCATCACGAAATCTCAGAAACTACAAGTGCTAGAAGTCTCAAATTTAGCATGGGGGTTCCTTTTAGGGTGAAGGTGCTCACTAAGACGGGATTTTGCGAAATTCAATCCCTAAGGGGGTGAAACAGGGTGGCAAAGTTTGTATGGGAGAATGCGATTCCTTGGCCCGATTGACTTGAAATTTGGCATAGACATTTTATCACAAAATTAATTGAACACGTGTTTCGCATTTTTTTGAAATGTATCCCCTAACAGGGTTGAAAAAGGGTAGAAAGCTATTTTTAGGGTGATTGATTTCGATATCGGAATCAAAACTTCTTAGTGCATTTGAATGATTAAGAAAAAGAAATGTCAGTTGTCAGGTTGTCACCTCCCCTGAGACTGTAATTATGTCACGCACGAGCTGACATTTAATGTTGTATAAGATTTTATCCTGATTTCACTATTTTACGAAATATTAGTCTACTTATAAAATGTGGAAAAATCTGGCAAATATCAGATATCTAACGTGACAAGGAATGTGGTGTAAAGTGTTGAAATTGAGAGCCGGATAATAATGCACAACATTAGTTGCACCCAACATAATTTGCAATGTCACGTTATTTTAGCCGGGAACCTTTTCAGTCATAAGCAGAAATTCAACAAATATTTTATTATAAGAAGATTATAAGCGTACCAAAGTTTCATCATAATCGGATGTGAATGGTTTAGGAGTGCATAGGAAACAAAATAATAAACATACATAGATTTTTATTTAAAAAGAAGATACCTACCAAACTATTAAGTATGAGTATTAAATGTTACATAATATTATTATACTTATTTTGTTATATTACTGCTAAGAAATTTTATTAAGTACCTACCTACCTACCTAATACAAAATCGTGAACAGTACGGCGTCTCGGTTCTGTAACCAAACTCGAACCCCACTTCGAATCTCACTTCACTGCACGGGACGGGAACTTTAAATCATAAATAAGATAATGATAAGATTTTTTTTCATTACAAAATATTTTAGATAGCTACCTAAAATTTTTGTAATCGGTAAAATTGCTCATAAGTTAGCTTATTTATAATAACTAATTCACGCGAAGTGAAGTGTAGTGAGATGCGCGTTTGGTTACAGAATCAACAGATTGCGTAGGTAAAACCGCGGGGTGCAGCTATTACCTATATATCACAAAATTGTATGAATGTGAAAGTTTTGATGTTTGGATGTTGTTCATTTTGTTACTCAATCACGTCTGAACGGGTGAACGGATTTAGACGAAATTTGGCAATTTGGAAATTTTTTCATGCCGATCATTGGTTTCCAAGGGAAGACTTACAACGATTACCGACTCCCACGCGGGCGGAGCCACGGGCAAAAGCTAAACATAGTATAAAACAAAGTCGCTTCCCGCCGTCTGTACGCTTCTCCTAAACTATACATAAAAATCGCAATAAAATCGATCTTTAAGTTTGGGAGCTAGGTTGCCTCAGAGTCCTCAGACAGACACACACACACTTCAATTATATTTTAACACCCCTTGCGTACGTCGTATATATTATTATGTAGATATCCTGTAGTATAATCAAATAACTTCACACTGACACCACATTAGCACAGTTTTATATTAGTAACTACATTGCACTGCAACCCGTGCGAAGCCGGGGCGGGCCGCTAGTAATAAATATAATATGTACAAATCTGTATTCATTTTCGACACATAAGAAGCTTTAGAAATATTATCTGCATATCGCAGGGTGACCATAATCACAGCAGAACTTTTGAATAAGAAAGAAAGATTTGGATGAAAAATTTACGTTTATCCTACCTAACATTACATTTTATGTTTTTATGCCACATTTAACTTTGAGAGCGGAATTATTTTGTATTCTTAACAGAGAGAAAAAATGTAATGTAAACTAAAATATTATCTTACGTAGTTGAGTTAAACAATTTAGATCAGTTTCAGCTAAGAATCGGACCTACCTAACTTACTACCTTACTGCTATAATAGTTATTATGGTCTTTGACACCCATTGTTTATTTGTAGTAACAAAATAAAAATTAATCTTATTTTATTTTTCAGATTCCGAAACGATGAGGAAAAGAAACATTTTTAGTATATCCCAATTACCGTTAGAGGGAAATTATTTTCAACGGCCAAAATAATGCAGTTTTGACATTTTATATTGCAACTTTTTTTAATACAATGACTAATAATGAGACTTGATATTTTTTTTCACACAACCGAAAATTCTAAAACTTTTTTCTATTACTAAGGGCGCTTATTCCTGCCTATAAAAATATTCAGCCAATTTGTTTTTTAGTACATTCCTCATTGTACAAAATAAAAATACACGTGACTTTAGGGTGGAAGGGGAAGGTGTGTATAAAAAAAAAACTGCCCGGCATATATATTGGCAAGAGAAAGAAAGGGACAAAAGATGCGCAGTAGCCATAAACACTAAGTTTATGGCTACTGCGCATCTTTTGTCTCTTTCATTTTCTTGCCAATATATATGCCGGCATCTGTACCTAAGTCTTAAATCTCACCACGTATCTCCAAGTTTTGACTTTTAACCAGCCGGACCGTACAGGACCAAGGGGTCAAGTTTGCTATTATCGTGACTAACGCCGTAATCGTGTTTCAATGGTGTTTGGATGGTAATGCTTTTTGACACAATTCTTGTTTTTGTAAACCCAAAATTGAAACACATTGTTTTTCCTAAAAATCCAAACCCGTTAGACACTGTGTCTCAGTTTTGGGTTTAAGAATCAAGAACTGTGTTAAAAAGCATTACCGTTCAAACACCATTGAAACACGATTATATGATGTTAACAATAGCAGACTTGACCCCCAGTGTGACCACCATTCCAAAACAGTATCGTCCATCCGGAGAGAAGTCAAACGAAAATAATCATTAAGTAAATATTTTGTGTTGCGCGCCGCCGCTGGCCAAAAGGGGGGTTTGAATTTATATATGGAAAAGTTATAATATGGTTGGTCAAGAGTCAAGAGTAGTAATAATCCTATAAATGCAGTAATATTCTAAATGCGAATGTTTGTACGTTTAGAGATACCCAAACATACAAACTTTGGCACTAACTAACATCTAAACTATTCTAAACATTCAAATGTTTAGAATCTAAACACTTTTGAATGTTTGGATTGGTCGTCCAAAAAACTTACGCCGTAGGCATAAGTTGATAGTCTGTAGTAAGTACCTATTTGTAGTGACTGTCCTACGAATGGACAACATTGTTGTCACCCTAATGAAAGAGATGAAAAATATCGTTGACGTCATTCAAGGTTATTTTTTCGTTCTTCAAGCCCCAAAAGGTGACGCAATGTCCAGAGTCATATATAAGGTTCTTGTAGGTACCTATCCAATCAATGCCAAATCGGAAATCAAATTGAGATATCGTTTTCTTAATTTTGAAAAAGGAAAATAATTATGGTTTATACAGCCTCGTTTTTATATTTCATAGTGCCTTTTACACCCTTTGAAAACTGAAAGTGGATAACGGACGGAACGTTTTTCAATGACTCGTTGTTTCCGTAGTATTTATGTATCACAACATTCATAATTAAATAACTTTTTTCTACATGCGCTAAAAATTAGACAGAACTTGATCAATGTAACAAATGTTCTCCTTTAAGCTCGCAAAGGCAAGGAGGAAAAATGATGAAATAATACTTTCTAATAAGATTACTAAAGAATTCTAAAATTAAAATTAAAAGATGTCGAGACGTACAAAATTAGGGGAATAAATTAAGCGAAACAATTCATTATTGTTTTAATTGTCAATAAATGTTAATTCTTATTGTAATAAATTACAAAATTTGAAAAGTGTTTTTAACCATTTTGGTTTTTTTATCTAAGTAGTCTAAGGCTGAAAGATTTGATGGCCTTTACACTGAAAACAAACTTTATGCATGCATTTAAAAAAAAACAGCTACAGGGTATATTTCCTTAAAAAATGATTCTATTTAACAATACTATTATTTCTGAACTTAATAAATCTATTTATAAGTATATATATATATGTAGTATGTGTGTAGTATATAAGTATACAGTTTTCCACCAATTTACTTTATATTTCCATACCTACTCCAAAACCCATAACTTGAGTCATTTCACGTGCACTCGAAGTGCGCTCTGGTGCTTTTACCATACTTTCTTTTATTCCTTCTGTTGGCACAGAATACCCGTACATACATGGTAGGTATATAATAAGTAGGTAATAAGTTCTATTTTAAGTATTTGTTTCATTTACTAACTAGAAAAAATGATAACATATTTCCCTACCATAAGGTAGGGAATAAATCGCCAAAAGGCGTGAGTAAGACAGAATATCAATAAATGTTTTTTTTTTTCATTTTGTTCTTGAGCCGTGGTGTAATCTAGAATATATCAAACTAGAGGCTGCCCGCGACTTCGTCTGAGTGGAAAGTTTTTTGCTATCCCTCAGAACCAATACATTTTTCGGGATGAAAAGTATCCTAAGTCCTTCTCTGTACCCCGGACAACGTGTATGTAAAATTTCATGATAATCAGTTCAGTAGTCAACACGTGAAAGCTTAACAAACAAAGAAACGGACTTTTGCATTTATAATATTTAGTGAGGATAAAATAATCGTACTTATATGTTTAGGGTAGCATAGCCCTCTAGCTAGAAAAAACCGGCCAAGTGCGAGTCGGACTCGCGCACGAAGGGTTCCGTACCAAAAAACGGCAAAAAAAAATACGTTTGTTGTATGGGAGCCCCTCTCAAATATTAATTTTATTCTGTTTTTAGTATTTGTTGTTATAGCGGCAATAAAAATACATCATCTGTCTTCTTCTTCTCGAGTCGACGGTCACATACAGGTCAAATACGGGCAGCCCAAAAAGCCGCAACCGCAACAGCTCGCTCGGTAGCCTCGTGCAGCTCCTCGTTCGTGCAGGTTGTTGGGCACGCAGGGCACCCAGTCATATGCGCAATAGTCTGCTTAGGATGGCCGCAGATGCACTCCGTGTCGTGTTCCGAAACGTATCCCCACTTTGCCAGGTTTGCTCTAGACTTGCCCACCCCAGCCCTGAGACGGTTAAGCGACCTCCAGGTGGGCCAGTCAAGATGGTTTCCCTTAGCCAGTCCCTCTTTCACGCCAGTGCTCTGGTCTGAGTTGCTGAAGCGTGAGCGCCACATTGTGAGACGCGCAGCTTCAGCTGACTGGTTGAGAGGCTGCACTGAATGCAGGAAACTTCTTCTGGAACTCAACCTAGGCCGGGCCGGTTTGTGGTTGTATAATGGATGGCGTTTGTCTTGTGTCTGCTTTGTCCTTTCAACTGAGCTAGAGACCGATCTTCGCACCTCCGGAGGGCTATTCCTGCCAGCTGGTACAATTTGCCGGTCGGTGTTGGCCTCAAACAGCCCGTTATTAGACGACAAGACTCATTCAGAGCTACATCGATCATCTTTGCATGGGTCGACCGTTCCCACACAGGGCAGGCGTATTCGGCGGCAGAGTAACACAGCGCAAGGGCTGTAGTACGCAATACAGTTGGTTTAGCTCCCCAAGATGTCGCGGTCAGCTTCTTTAGCAAGTTATTGCGTGTGCAGACCTTTTGCTGGGTGTTCACGCAGTGCTGCTTCATTGTCAGGCTTCTATCGAGGGTTACGCCCAGGTATTTGGGAAAATTGTTATGGCACAGTTTTATATTTCGCCATGTGATTTTAAGCTCCCTTTTTGCGTCTTTATTACGGAGGTGATATGCGCAAACTTCGGTTTTACTTGGATTTGGTTTTAGACCGTTTGCAGCGTAATAGTCGCCAAGCTGATTCAGGGATGAGGTGATTGTTTGCTCTACACCTGTGAAGGTGTCCTCTTGAGCCGCCAGTGCTAGGTCATCTGCATATATGAAGCGTCTAGTATCTTGTGTCCTCGGCTGGTCATTTGTATAGATGTTAAACAAGCTTGGCGCCAGGACACTACCCTGTGGCAGTCCGTTGCGCTGATTCCTCCAACGGCTCTTCTGATTTTGTAGGTTGACCTGGAAACGGCGGTTCCTCAGTAGTTGCCCCACAATCTGGCAGAAGCTATAATCAGCCGTTATTTCATACAGCTTTTTCAACATCGTGCTGGTGTTAACAGTATCGTAAGCTGCCGATAGATCCACGAAAGCGACCCCCGTTATTTTCCCTTTTTCAAAGCCATCTTCGATGTGTTGCGTCAAGTTAAGGATTTGTGACGTGCAGGACTTACCAGGCCGAAAGCCTGATTGTTCTGGAATAAGTTTTTCGTCGATGTACGGGGTAAGTCGACCAAGGAGAATCCTTTCGAACAGCTTGTATAAGTGGCAGAGTAGGGAGATTGGTCGGAAGTTTTTGGGATCATCAGCAGGTTTACCGGGTTTAAGCAACGCGATAACACGGGTCTTACGCCAGATCTTCGGGATATTCTTAGTTTTTAGGCAGTTGTTGAAGAGCCTCAGGATCCAATCCACAGCCACGGGCCCGAGATGCTTTATTTGTTCGACTGTAAGATCGTCAAGTCCACACGCTTTTCCACTCTTCAGCTTCTCGAGCGCGGCTATCATCTCTTCGGGGCTGATATTAACACTAAGAACATTAGTCTCTTTTGCTGGGTTTCTGACAATTTTGGTAGCTCGTGGCAGGGGTTTAGTCTTTCCATTCAGCAGCAATTGGTGGGCTACCTGGTTTGCAGTTACACTGCTGTACTCTCCTGGTGATTTCTGAGTGCCAGTTAATTTCTTGATAGTTGACCAAGCTTTTTTACTGTTATGGGTCATATCCACTGATTCAACCAGGTCCTGCCACTTCTTCCTACTACTTTTGCCGACACACTGCATTAAATGTTCACCGAGAGAGATAGTAGCTTCGGAGAAAGGGTCTGTTTCGAAAGCTGTTTGATATTTCTCTAGAAGACCGGCAGCGTCGCCAGACAGTCCCGGCACATAGGATGTGGCACAACCCCTGGGAATGGTCTTGCGGGAGACTTCTTTGACTATATCTATAAAAGTATCATAGTTCTTTGGAGTGGCTTCAATAGTGTCGACTCTCTTGTCTATTGTGGTTGCAAACTTCTCCCATTGCGCTTTGTTGAAGTTAAAACGCCTCCGGAACCGGACTGTAGTGGGTCGGATTACAGCGCTTACCTCACACGAGATGGGTCTGTGTTGGGTGCGAGGAATTGGTCGAATGACTCGTTTTTGACATTGAGAGCTAATGTTTGCACTGACGAAGATTAAGTCTGGGTTGTATCCCCTTTTCCACCTTCCACTATTAAAAGATGCGGGTAGTTTTGGATCGTGGATCAGTGCAAGATTGTTGGCTTCGCTCCAATCCTCAACGGCCTCGCCATTTCTATCCGTAACGCTGTAGCCCCAACCAACACTATGGCTATTAAAATCTCCAATGATTATACTGGTGCTCGTATTACCAAAGTTGAGTGGTGCTGTGAAGCTAAACGGGCAGTTGGGGGGCTTGTACACGGACGTTACAGTAGTGTGGGACAGCTCTATGGTTAGGATCTCCACATTATTGTCTTCTGTCAGATGGGCAGACTTCACATGTATACCAGGTCTAGTGTAAATCGCACTGCCGTATTTGTGATGTGGTCGCTCGATGATGCGCGTCATGTCAGGTATTTCTGGCCTCGGGTTATCTGGGCCTCGATGCGTCTCTTGTACGCATACTATGTCATACTTATCTTTATGGCACAGCTCAGCAAGTAAAGTTGCTTTGTCTAAAGAGGAGCCCTCGATGTTAATAGAGAGCACTGTCAAGGCGGGTCCTGAAAAGGACCGTTTATAGCGAGCTCGGTTCTTAAAGGTGGCCATCGTGTTGAAAAGATTGGTCAGCCTACTGGTTGTATAGTTGCGCAGTAGCTGCTTCCGGGGGACGCCAGGCGCTTGGGAGTCGGTATAAACCAAAGCACCATGCGGGGAGGCTCTTTTCGTGTCCCCCATCATCATCTGTGAAAATTTCAACTGTCTACCTGTTATCGTTATTAATATCGAGCAATAAACGGCAAAAAAATCACGTTTGTTGTATGGGAGCCCCCCTTAAATATTAATTTTATTCTGTTTTTAGTATTTGTTGTTATAGCGGCAACAGAAATACATTATCTGTGAAAATTTCAACTTTCTCGCTATCACGGTTCATGAGATACAGCCTGGTGACAGACAGACAGACGGACAGCGGAGTCTTAGTAATAGGGTCCCGTTTTTACCCTTTGGGTACGGAACCCTAAAAAGCTTTTGGTTTCAAGGGAGCATTGATGAAATTACCTATAAAACTTTCTGAATATGATGATTCTTGTGTAATATAAGTAAAAGATGTACGATATTAAAAGCTTTTAATGCGAATAACAGTCAGAAGAAATCAGCTTTAAAAACGGATCTGCACAATTGAGCAATATTTACAACAACGTCGGCGGTAACTTTCGGAGTTTCGCCGTGTTTGCTCGTGCATTTACAACAGTATCTGCGAAGTGTTAATTTATAACGTTAACTTACGTTCATAATACGTTAAGCCGAGTTTCAACTATTCGGCACAAAGCAATGCCGAGAATTTCGCAACTGTACCGTTGGCACAAAGCACCAAGTTTCATTCGTGCTAAATAATTGGGCCTTAACTCGTACATTCCACTTAATACGAAGCTAAGCTTGTACTAACTGACATAGTTGCCACTTTGGAGTTGGGCTACTTATTGTTGTTGTTCGATATAATATACCTAGTTCCTAATCAGGGGTCTAATTAGACCGTCTAATATACATCTACATTATAGTACATTACGATATTAGTGCGTTAAGTTGGTTATAAGATGCGGGGCGGAATTTCAGCCCGAGCCGAAGGCGAGGTACGATATAAGTGCGAAACCAATACGCACGTATATCGTACGACGTTTTTTGACACATTTGCGAGGAAACAGAAAAAAATTGCAATGAGATTTGTATATAAATTAATATCGACACCATTTTTCATCTTGAGGGTACTTTTCAGCATAGAATATGTTGTCCACAACGAGCTAGGCTTATATTTACTAGCTAGTTCATTAAAATAAGCCAAAACTACATTTTCGGAAAATGACTTGGCATTTTTCATGTTTTTCCACTTCAAGAAATTTTCATACGTATCTGTCCTTGGATATTGACGGCAGCAAGCTGTGGTTCGCGCTTCTGTTAGTATATCAAGTGGAGTTGAAATAAATATATTGCTCATCTTCATTATTGAAAGTTGTCATTTTTAGATTCTCACAATACAAGTACAAAGAAAAGAAAATTTGAGAAAAATGGCGCGAGGATTATTTTCTGCCGTGGCTGCGTGAAAATGTTGGCAAAGACGCTAGAGCATGCAGCCAAGTTTTTAAATTACCGAATAAACTGTTTTTTTTATTTTAAATAAACTCAATGTGCGCTTTTATAATTCTCAACGGCCCGGCACGGCACCGCCCGGCAGCCGTCCAACGCCACAACAGGGAAGTGAAATGTATGGAATCATATGGAGACGCTTTTATATTTCCTCAACGGCACCGGCAAACCGTGCCGTGCCGGCCAAATCCTACGCTGCCGTCGAACTTTTACGATGTAGTGCGTAGCTACAAGGATTCATATGTGTGAGTGTGAGTCCAGAGCAAAGAATATACAGCGTGTTTAAAGGTCACAACCAGTATATTAGCGTAATATCGTTAATGTGTTGTTGTTGGTATGTCATGTACCTATGTATGATTGTGGAAACAAACAACATCAAAATCAACAAATAGATAATATTCCGACAAACAGTTATTTCGATACTGATCGGAAAGATATCTAGGTACTTACAGCGGTGGGAACACCGTTAATAGGGGACTTACCAAAGTTAAATATTGTTACCTATCTCAACAAATAATTACCTAGATATTACTTAAGTAGGTAGTTACCTACTTAAATAATGTGTTGTGTAGATGCCTACCTATCTTGGTAAGTAGGTACGTAATGAAAACCAGCTACATATAATATATTCTTTGATTTTTAAAAGATTTATTTATCATTTAAGTAAGTACCTACTACCTACCTACATTGTAATATAATCATTATACAACGTGTAACAAAAAGGGGGTATCAACCCGAGAGGAGGTCAATGTACTCGTGAGACTTCCAACAGAAAAAAAAATTTTTTAATGTCCCTCCCTATATAAAATGTTGGCGGCAAATTCAAATTTTCTATAGAGAGTCCAAAATTGTATTTTCGATTTGAAATCTTTTTCTGTTGGAAGTGTTCAGATTCACGAGTACATTGACTTCCTTTCGAGTTGATACCTCCTTTCTGTTACACTTTGTATAATTGGTAAACTATTATTTTATGAAATAATTATAAAGATAACAAATATCTAGAGAGAGAAGGTCAACTTTTATTCTTTATATTATTCTAAAGTAAAAAGTAGGTACCACGACACTACTGTACAATGTACAAATAGTAACTTCTTCGCTATGAGTGTTCTGTGTTGAACATCCAACGGCCGGCAACGGCAGAAATTATAAAAGCGTCTTTCGGCGTCGCCGCTGCCGTGCCGAGCCGTGCCGTGCCGGGCCGTGCCGTGCCGGGCCGTCGAGAATTATAAAAGCGCACAATCTGTGAATGCACACTGTCTACTGACTGGCGCCGCGCGGCGATTAGTTCTAAATTTGAATAGCAACAGCGCGCTGCTCACTAGCTGGAGTCGTGCGGCGGCGATCAGTTCCATATTTGAAATGGCAAATAATACTGTTATGGAATTTGTATGGACTATAACTTTACTATTTGCTTTGGTAACACACGCGTTTTTTATGACCCGCTTTACATATTTAAAACCGGTGGAATTACATCAGCTTTACGAGCAAAGGTATTAAAAAGTACATTACATAGCATTTATTCATACAATTATGTAAAATACCCTAAGCAGATATGTACGCACAACAGCACGGTAACTTAAGGGTCCATGATAGGAAAACATGGTTTGCGCGGGCCATATTTTATATAGAAAAAGTTAAGTTGTAGCCACAAAAAAACATACGACAAGCTAAAGAGATTATCTAGTAGCTACAAGTATTGCATAAAGTATTGAAGTATTGCATTGCATAAACCTCACAGATGATTGTAAAAAAAAAACAGAATATCATCGCGCTTGTCGAGGGTCATATTTTTGGTGTAAAGAATAGGGGAAACGAATTGAATTCTACATCAAAATACGCTTTGACGTACTGTGAAGTTGCTCCAATAACTTTTTTTTTAAGAAAGATAATTACTTGTGCTAAAGATAATGATGAAAAAACAACGTATGTATATGTATCTAAATCCGACTTTGCCGTTGACTGTACATACATACGTAAACTAATATTATTATTATTTATTATAGTTAATTAAAAACTTTACTATCAGCTTAATTTAAGTTGTCATTAAAAACTATTCTCTTAAAACATAGACAACTAATTATCTAAATATTAAGTTAAGTAATTACATAAAGTACTTATAGCTTGATAGCAAACATTATTTTGTAATTTGTGTTGCAGTCTTCTACTTCATTCAAAGAGTACAAAACAAATGTTCTTGCTACGAAATACTAGTTGGTGCTACGACGTGCTACGGACTATTTCAATGAACACAAATCATGCTACGGACGTCGTAACGGTGATGTAGCTATCATTATAACAAAATGATTAGTCACAGCTCTGTTAACGTTTTGTGACTAATTATCTAAACACTTATGTGAAACTCAATTACATACACAGAGATTATAAACTCTTGCCCTTTCTATCATATTACATGAACACATCTAAACCAATATTTATAACAGTTTTTTTATTTGCGTGTGCCACTTCGACAACTTATTGATACCTTTAACAAGTCATTCACTGATGTTGACATTTTTACTACTTCCGAAGCAAAATTCAAAAAACATGTTATAACATGGGATAAAAAGTATTCTATGTTTTAATCTAGGCTATCTACTATCTGTGTGCCAAATTTCAACCAAATCTGTTCAGTAGTTTTTGCGTGATTGAGGAACAAACATCCAAACCCACAAACTTTCACATTAATAATATTAGTAGGAAGTATCTGGCTGGTGGCAGATACTTCCCCCAGTTTCGTTACTACAAGAACTATTGTTTATTAGAAAGGTTTCCATGTAGCGAAATGGCCAAGCCACATATTTTAACTAAGGTGTAGAGTTTTTGAAGTTAGGGCTTGCAGAGTTAGGGCTCGTAGAGTTAGAAGCTTGGCTCTACATGAGGTCTGATAACTTTTTGACAGTTTGAGGTCTTGGCAACATTATTCATGAAATGATTTTGGTGGGATTTTAATGTTTCACATTTTTCAATGGTATTAAACTAGTAACACGTAACTTAATTTCCACAGGAGTTCCGTTGGGCCTTCGCAGTTCAACTCTAGTTCAGAACGTCCTTGACAATAGATAGGTACTTAACTTGTTTTTGATTGTCATAATAAACCTACCAATATTTCAATCACTGTACAGTTCCTATTTGATTTTGAGAAGTTCCCTTATGTATCTTCATAATCCAAAGTCTAGTACCAATTAAATTAATATAGTATCATTCATAAGGTGTCTTTTTTCAAACAAAAAAAGAATCATCTAAATTGCTCATAAACAAAAAAGTAATGGTTGAACATCTGTCTGAATTCGTATAAAATGGTAACGAAAACGACAGTATTTTCAAGATTACTTGAAAACTACTGAACCGATTTCAAAATTTCAAAAAATGAGACCAACTTGGGAAGAAACCTGATGTTAAAACGTTTGAATCATTTCAATCAGTTTAGCCGTCTTCGAGTAATCGGTACATACATATAAAATATATATATATATATACGTAACGAATAGATAACCTCCTCTTTTTTAAATTTTTGAAGTCGGTTAAAAACCAAAGCAACCTCAGCTGGTTTTTAAATATTTTTGAAGTGAAATCTTTTTTAGCGGCGTTGTACGCTTTTTACGTACGTATGGGGAAAAATGCTAAACTCGCGTCAGTAAGAATCACGTGGCTGATCGAAAATGCGTAAGACGGATGTGACGGATGGAGAGTAGACAGCTGGGCGAGCGAGCTTTGAGAGTACCCACGCGGATCGCTGCCAAGATTTCCGCGCAATCTCTCAAATCGGTGGAAAAACTCGCCTCGCTCGGGCGTCCGAGAACATAAATAATAGAATTTCTGCAGGTACAATACAACGAAAAAATAAAAGTTTTACACGTCTTCCAAATCATTTTTAAAGTTTATGATATCAATTGGGAATTTTAATTTAATTTTTGTCTGTGTTATGTTTTATTTTTGTTTGGGTTGTTGTTGTGTGTGGTAACGCCACGTTTTCACCAAGAAACATGTTAAATACTAGTCTCATACAAAACTTGTAGAATACTGGTTGTAAACTTGTCAACAAGTATTTGTTTTATACATGTATTGCAACAGTCTCAAACATTCTTCTCGTTCACACTGTTACGAACGTGTGTGTGTTTGAACGAAATGAAAGTAGGCAACAGGGTATTTGACAACATTGAAAATATACTACAAATTGTGGTCATCCTAACAGATGTTGGCGTAAAAACATTAAACTATTATATAGACTAAATTAAGTCTATTAATTGATTAATTTCACCTAGAAAAATTAAATTATTTTTTTAAAATTAAAATTTTAAACTTTAACACTGTTTTTTTAATGAAATAAATTTATTTTTCCTGAAATATCAATGTGGTGCGCTTATTACGTAATAAGGAATAATTTAAAATGGTTTTCCAAAATTAGTGAAATAGCCTATTACAAGTACATAACAAGTTTTGTATACAACATGTTTTATACAATGTACTACTCTGTGTAAAAAGTATCGGGAATATGTCAATAAAAAGACCCGCGTAAAAGAGGTCGTTCTAATTTTTTTACTGCATGTTGGTAGCACTGTACTGATTAAGCGCGCAACATTTGAGCGGGATCTGTCATTTAATTTGTTTTAAACTACACTTTTTGTTGGTAATAGTTTTGAGTCCTCGGCGATTTTTACAATGGAAAATGATAATGCACCATCACACACAGCCATTATAGTGAAAGAGTTTTTAGCGAAAAATTCAACAAAAGTTCTCGACCAAGCACCGTATTCACCTGATATGGCTCCGTCTGACTTTTTTTTATTTCCCAAGTTAAAATTACCAATTCGAGGAAAACGTTTTGAGTCGATAAAAGCCATAAAAGAAAATTCGCTGAATGAGCTAAAGGCCATACCGCAAATAGAATATGAAAAATGTATGGAAGACTGGGTGAAGCGGTGGAGATGTTGTATTGCAAGCTATGGGGCCTACTTTGAAGGCGATAAAATAAATTTAGATGAATAATTTGTATTTTTTGTTTTATTGACAAATTGGCTTTGGTTAAAAAATAAAAGGTATTTTTTTTATTTTTTTTACTACAGATTAGGCCAATTTAAGAAACTAATTTGAACATTTTAACATTTGGTCCCGTATTTATTTTTTTATAAATATATTTGTCGAGCGGATATAGTCAACCGGAATGACGTCATTAGTGGCATGAAAGTTTAAGAAGAAAACCTTTGCCATCTACTTATAGAAAAAGAAAGGCCAAGTGTCATTAACTGTCATAATGACTTTATGGTTGTTTGTAAACAAATAAGTTATAGTTAATATTTCTTCTATTTTATTCATTTAATCCAGTTGTGACGGTTCTAACCTACCTTCTTAATTTGCCGCAATAATTTTTGAGGTGGTAAAATTATAATAAAAATGCTTACCAGAGGAAACTCTGCTGAAAAACTTTGTAAAAACTGACACGCCCAATCTACCCAAATTGCGAAATGTATTGTATGTATTGTGTCTATTTTGGATGTAGGCTACATGGATGAAATTGTAACGATTGCTTGTGGACTGATAAATTTGAAGGATAACATAATAAACATTGTGAAAATATGTGCATACTTTTTTTCTATTTACAAACATTTAATAGTAGGGATGTGGAAAAAATTACGAGATAAGTTCATCGATATTTTTCGTGCGATATCAAATACTCTGATATATCGATAGATGTTTTTACAATAATTTTTCCAAAACATTTTTTTGGTAATTACGTATGGATTCTAATAGTCGACACTATTTTGTCACTGGAGCATTTTGATTTTTTTTCAACTTTGAGTCTTAAAAATCATCATAAAATTCGTCAAATCGAGCCAAAATTTCGCGTAGGGGTTTATTTTGCTATTTTTTATGTTTTACAATACCTTAAAATTAGAATCTATTACTTAGTCATCATCCCATTTCATCCCATTTTTTTCTGAGAAATATTACCTATATCGATATTTTTTCACTTCCACCTTCCACCATCCCTAATGCCAAGTTCATTGTCAAAATTGTCTTTGCACTTTTTTCTTTTTTTTATTATGGCTGGGGGATCTGTATGTGATGACGTCATATGAAGGTCATTTGAAGGTTAATGCTTTTTATTGAATATTATAAATATCTTTAGAAATATAGACTTATTTTTAAATTTAATTAGTAGACACTGTACCGAAAGCTTATTCCTCGAAATGGTTTTGAGATTTCCAGTCATGTTCAAAAAGTTATCAAAGCCAATTCCCGATACTTAGTACACACTACACAGATTGTATATGATATGAATGAGAACAAAAATCAAACAAAACGAGGGGTAAGACTCGTCATGAAGAGTATAGTGGCAACGTTTTTGTGAACGACATCTATCTCTTTGAATGAGAACTTCGACAAAAGTTATGGGGCATTGTATTGTAACAAAGAAAAAGCATGGTACAACGCCATGTCATTATTTAGTTTATTACGTTTTTGAGAGAGAGCGTTGTTCGTGGTTATTCTCATTCGTTCTCAAAATAAAGTTTTTCAGTTTTTCGATGTTATAATTCAAGCTTTAAGGCTCTGATTTTTTAGTTATCATTCTTTATTCAAAGTAAATATTGTAAAATTATGCATATTTGGTGAGAAAGAAAAATCTTGCGTAAAAACAAACTCGATCACAATGCATCACAAATGTGATATTGTGATATCATCGATAGAGTAAATAGTTCGCTTTACGGCTGTAGGGAGCGCTGTACAAAGTCCAGGATAGGCTTGATAGTTCCATTCAAAGGTTAAAGCCACGAGGAGCTCGATGGTGCAATGGTTTAGCGCCTGGCCCAGCGATTGCGGAGGTTAAGCAACTTTCACAAGGGTCGGTCATGGGGTGGGTGACCAAAATGTATAATCTCCAGCTCCTCCGTGCTTCGGAAGGCATGTTAAAATTTTTGGTCCCGGGTGCGTTTGCAGTCGTTAACACCCACCAATCCGCATTGGGCCCGCGTGGTGGGTTACTACCCATCCTCCTTATCCAACCATAAGGAAGGCCTGTGCACCAGCGGTGGGGACATTAATGGTTGATGGTCAAGCTGTACCATGTACCACAGTCCACAGATAATATGGCTGTACTTACTAAACTTATTTTTTTTTTTGCTGTAATGCACTAAAATCGAGTAATCATTATAATCACCAACTACAAAACATCATTAAAATAAAATTCTCGCGATAGATTAACAAGCAACGGATTTGATACGACTTCCTTTCTTATTATCTCCCTCAAACTTAATTCAATTGCCCAATTTTATGGAACATAATTTATACAGCTTTATGAATGTGTCAGGCGTGACAAATCTGATGCGAGAATGTGGTCCAAATAACAACCCCACATTTGGTACCTTCCGTATAATAATGATAACGACATATCTAATTCATTAATGGTCATTATGTCCAGCTGATAACAATTGATAGAGATAGGTAATTACTATTCTGTTTTTAGGGTTCCGTACCCAAAGGGTAAAAACGTGACCCTATTACTAAGACTCCGCTGTCCGTCTGTCTGTCTGTCTGTCACCAGACTGTATCTCATTAACCGTGATAGCTAGACAGTTGAAATTTTCACAGATGATGTATTTCTATTGCCGCTATGACAACAAATACATAAAATATAATAATATATAAATATAATAATATAAAAAATAGAATAAAACAAATATTTAAGGGGGGCTCCCATACAACGAACGTGATTCCGTTTTTTTTGGTACGGAACCCTTCGTGCGCGGGTCTGACTCGCACTTGGCCGGTTTTTATAAATTGCTGTCATTGGCTGACAGAAACAAAGGTCGCCTAAACAATAGTACATTACTGCCGCGGTCAATAATGACTGCGTTGCTGGCAGCGATGATGTTGGCCAAGAGCGGAGCTTAGCGCAGGTCCAGGCCGTCACAGCGCGGTCAGCATTGCAGCCCTTGATGGACAAGCTAGAATAAAGGCCGAGACCGGAGGTCGAGGCCTTTATAGCGCGGACAGCAAGGGCTGCAACGATGACCAAGCTTGAAGGCCGAGAGCGTAGTTGCTTAGCTCGAGGCCATCGTAACGTGGCCAGCAGTGCAGTCATTGTGGACCAAGGCTTGTATAGTACTTTACTCAAAAAATGCGAATACTGCCTACTATACCTACTATAGTAGGTACTTATAACCCAATTTCGAAAAAATACAAAAATGCAAATATCCCCGAAACGGTGCGTCGGAGCCAAAAAATAAGGTTTTTTTTGATCCCCTTTGTAACTCCAGAAGTAGATAAGGGGTATTGAATGAAAGGTCAAAAAACGGTCAAGTGCGAGTTTTTTATATTTTTCCATACTAATTTTATGTAAAAGTACAAAAACATCATCTAGGTACAACAATACAACACCCGCGCAGATATAGAATGGGATTCAGAATGGCGGCTCACCGCGCTCACCACAACGAGTGTGACTGAGAGAGCGATAGGTGTGGCGTTAAGTGTGCGAGCGAGAAGTGAATATGAACGACGCCATTTCTAATCCCATTCTTTATCTGCGCGGGTTCTACAGTGTATTTTTCACCTAACTATGTTTGAAAGAAAACTCGACAATAATGGATTCTCAAAGGAAATTGCTGGTGGCTAAAATTCGACAATAATGAAATCCCATATAACTTTGTTGCGTCACCATCGGAGGACACCGGCAAGCTCGACTTTGTTCAAAGAAGGTTGTCAAAATAATGAATAATGACAATATTACAAGCTTTTTGAGTAAATATATTAATATAGCAATTAAATATTTTTGTTGAGTTTTTTTTGTGGATGTGTTTTTTTAATTATTTTCGGATTATTCACCAATTTTAGGCACATTTTTAGTTAGGTACCTGGTGCCTGAAAAAGGTGTTTCATTGTTTTCATATATTGTCTTCGTCTTAATAATGTTTAATAATGGTATGAAACATGTAATATAATCTCTCTCGTTCTCTCTCATAAATACAAAAGTTTGTGTAGCTCTTTGTAACTATGGCTGAGCACTAACATCCGGCTATTAGATCAATATTAATAAGAGGCGCATGAGTACTCTTGGAATTAATTTGTCTCCGATACACAATAATAAAGCGCACGCACTAATATAATAGATAAGTGTATCAAAAAACCCTGTCAGATCCTGAAAAAGGTGATAGTGGTGCTGAAACTAAACAACATTCTCCAAGAAACATAGGTCTAAAAACGAATTTTGTTTTCGCCTTTCCATAGTAGTCGGTCTTCTTCTTCTTCTTATTTTAGTTTTGGCAATCTACTTTCCTCTTGGAAGTAATTCTTGCCAGTGTCAAGTGTTGAATAGTTCAGTGGTAGATTGTTTCAGTATACATTAAAATGTGGGTGCATCGCATTCCAATGCTGCTTGGAGCATTTGGCACCAAGTATATCAAGACTGTTTACTTGGTAAGGTCAGCCGAGCTTTACACAACCAAGATCGCGCCTATTTCAATTATCCCAGTTATAGTTTAGTTGCGTAGACACTTGTACCACAAAACTGCACCAATTTTAAGACACAATATCCACTATGAATCAATTTGCGAATAATTAAAATAGTCACCAAACCGAACCCGACAAAATGGCGCCAAAAAACTCTAGTAGTCGGTCGGCTGACCCATATATTTTGTATGGGAGTATAATTTTTTTTCTTTTTTCGACTTATGTTCCATGGAGAAAGTTGTTCAGTTTTAGCAACACTATCACCTTTTTCAGGATCTGAGAGGGTTTTTTGATACACCATGTAAAATAGTTCACCAGTGAATCACCAGTTTCTGACATGGCTTTTTCATAAAATAAGTATTTAATCTAAAGTACCTACTTATCTTAGTGTTATGATAATACACTTTGTTTATCCGCTTTCCTAACATTTCCTCCCAAAAACTTTCTGTGTCCGAAGCTCCTGTTGCAATACCTAGTTTATGAAAGTGAAAATTATTATGTAGTTTTATGAAAGTGAGCATTAAATTAAGTTCAAAATTTTTACATCCTTATCCTTACTAATATTATAAATGCGAAAGTCCGTTTGTTTGTTTATTTGTTTGTTTGTTACGCCTTCACGTCTTAACTACTGAACCGATCATCATGAAATTTTTCATACACATTGCTAGGGGTACAGAGAAGGACATAGGGTACCTTTTATCCCGAGAAAAGGATTGTTCCCGAGGGATAGCAAAAAACTTTCCACGCAGACGAAGTCGCGGGCGGCCGCTAGTTATAAATAAGTGCATCTTTGAGGCTACATTTTAGGCTAAACTACAACAACGTATAAGAATTATTCAGCAAATAACTACTATACGTTGTCTTATTTCGAAAAGTAGAGCGTGCGAAAATTTTATGCCGCCTCAATGAATTAGATCAGAATGTCAT
Source organism: Agriphila geniculea (assembly GCA_943789525.1). NCBI lineage: Eukaryota > Metazoa > Arthropoda > Insecta > Lepidoptera > Crambidae > Agriphila > Agriphila geniculea. The sequence goes on along the minus strand of OX038875.1, from coordinate 24,853,534 downwards.
AACTGTGTTATTATCTTGATGTTCTTCCCGAAATCGTTTCACTAACTTATTGCTATTACTATAAAGGAAGCTATACTTATTTTGAATATGAGGAGCGGCAGGGGTCGTTACTATAGTGCATTATTCAATTAGGCTGATAACACTTAAGACCGTTGCCTCTAATAAAAATGTAATGTGTTGCTTCCGAGACGCGCGCGTGGGCATGCGCGGGCGCACCGACCCCAGATTACACCGGTTATTATTCAGCCATTAAATTCACCTTAGAAGGAGCTCGGTGGCGCAGTGGTTTAGCGCCTGGCCCAGCGATTGCGTAAGTTAAGCAACGTTCGCAAGGGTCGGTCATGGGATGGGTGACCAAAAATTTACTATCGCGAACTCCTCCGTGCTTCGGAAGGCACGTTAAGCCGTTGGTCCCGGCTGCATTTGCAGTCGTTAATACCCACCAATCCGCATTGGGCCCGCGTGGTGGGTTATGGCCCGTCCTCCTTATCCACCCATAAGGAAGGACTGTGCCCCAGCAGTGGGGACATCAAAAATGGCTAATGGACAAATTCACCTTCAAAAAAATACAATATCTGTTTCACATTATTGTTAAGTGTAGTCTGCCGCCGCCATTGGAAAAAACATAGTCGAATTTGTGAAATATCTCTCTGTAGTGCACTCCGAAAAAGATTTGTGGTACTTTTATTGCTTAAGCAATATTTTCTAGCCTGTCTGTTAGTTTAATGGAGTTTTTTTTGCGAGAAGTGACACTTTTAATCTTTATTTAAAAACTATGATTTTTTCCAATGGCGGCACTATTGTGCAGAATACGCGCCCTTAAAGAGTTTAAAAGTGTAGGTACTATGCTTCTTAAAAATAAGAGATGAAGGAACACCATACCCTAACGTTTTTCTGATGAGAATTATTTAATCACCAATTTTTTTATATCCTATTTCAATTTAAAAAATATTGCAATCACAGACCATACAAGAAGTACTTATTGCAATGCATTATTTACCTACTTCTGAAAATAATGAGATATAGACTAACCTAACACACTAAAGTTTTCTAGGAAAAATCTGTGTACAGTGGACGGATATCAGTAATTTGTCGCAGATCTTGGCCGCGAATTGGGATGACACATATCGTGCGTAATACGCGGCGCGCCGGCCGGTAACTTTAACACCCAGCTGCTCACTAGGGACACTTTGTACCCAACGAACTAAAATCAGAACATCTACCTATCGAAAAAAATTACGCGCGTAAAAACATTCGATAGGAGTAATTTTGTATGGAAAGTTTTTTTTTTTTTTTGTCTGTTTTCGGAAAAGTCGTAGAACAAATATTGTTGTTTATGGTGTTAGTATTAAACTCCTGCGAGGTTGTTGGTGTTTTACAAAATAACCCTGTATAACCAGTATCCAGAAAAAAAACACGCGTAAAACTCACTGACATGAAAAAATTTTTTTTTTATTTAACTGGACTGGCCTGTATGATTTGACAGCTAAGTTTTTGTGCCTATTTGAAACGCCACTAGCGTGCGTCTAAAGAACTAATTTTGACGTACAATATGAAAATGGTTGCCGTGATGGTCTCTCCAGACTTCAAACTTTAGTACCATGTCCCTCACTCACGCTATGCTCACGCTACGTCCTACAGCGCCAAAATGGCGGAAATCAAATAGGCATAAAAACAGTTTGACATAAGCCTGTCCAGTGTAAATATATGCAGGTCAGTGGCAAAACTTTCGTTTCGTTTTTCGGCGGTAAATGGCGCTGAACAAATTTTCCTTAAAAAATTACTCCTTCAAATGTTTTTTACGCGCGTTATTTTTTTCGATAGCTGTTCGTGCTAAGAGTACCTACTGGATATAAATTTAGAAACTAGTAACCAAGTAATCAGATAAAGTGTTGTTGCTTTTGGTAAAAAAATTGGTAAACTTTAATAGTAGTCTTTGTAATTTGTTACAGCTTTTTGCAACTTTTCCTTTTTATGTGAAAACTTTAGTGTAATAGAATGAGATGTTGAAACAATTTTTTTTATTATTAGAAGCCTAAAGCATAGTGTAAATAAGTTATCTTTAAACTCTTCTGCCTTCTTATGCTCAAAGTAATTGAATGTAAATTCGATAGGATCTAAATAGCAAACTTCGATAAAGATAGCAAATCACAATCAGATACTTTCAGATGTAGCTATAGATGGTTATAATAATAACAAGCAAGTGGCGAGAAAAATAATAATTACAAAAAAAACTTATCAAATATAAATTAACGCCGCCACCCTAAAAATTATCAGTTAAGACTTGACAACCCCTAGCAATAGTAATTTGTCTATTAATTAAAAACGACAATATAAGGGATCCAGCGATCAGTGGAGTGTTGGGAGCTTAATAAACTGTTTAATTAAGAGCGTGTTAGTGTACTCGAGTTAGGGTGCAGTGTGAAGCGCGCGCGCGGGCCGGCAGTCGGCATGATGCTCCCCGCTGCCGCACTGCTCCTGCTCGCGACTGCGACCGCGACCGCGACCGCCTTCAAGATCACAGGCTTCCACGTTCCTTCCGTGGTAGCCCCCGACCAACCTACAGCAGACATCGAGTGTAGCTACGACGCTAACTTCACCATCCTCAACTGGTTCAAGGGCCCGACGGAGTTCTTCCGCTACAAACCAGGATCAGTACCCAGCACCAGATCGTTCCCGATACTCGGCGTCGGCACCATAGACCTCATCGCTTGTGGACCGACGGAATGCCGCTTGAGACTCGGTGACCTCACGGAGGAAGCCTCCGGGCTGTACCGGTGCGATTTGGAGCTCGACAAGCCGCCTTACAGATTCGAAACGAGGACAGCCTATATGAAAGTATACAGACCTCAACGGAGAAAACCGATAGTGGAAGGTTTGGCTTCAGAATTTGGGGAAGACGAAGAGATGAAGGCGTACTGTCGTGCCGAACACGACGCTGAGATACGGTGGTACGTGAACGGTAACGAAGTGGCGGAGATGAGGGGCAGCCGCACCTTCAAGATGACCAGCAAACTTGTGCACTTTAAAGGACTCGCAGAGCCCACGATAGCGGTGCAGTGTGCCGAATATATCGATGGGAAATTAATTGGATCTACCGAAGCCAAAGCCAAGTGGAATAAATTCAGCAAGATAGTGAACACGAACGTCGAATCCTGTGCTCCCGAAAACAAAACGAGCGCCATCAGAAATTATTGGATGTTTTTGTTTATACTTCTCGTTACGTCTTTTGTTTTAAAATAAGTAAGTTGTGTAAGCGTAGTTACGTATAGTTTGTTTTAAATTATTAATGCGTTCCTTATACTGTACCTATGATAATTAAGGAAGTGGCTCAGTTAAAGTTTTTAGGAGTTGGAAACTATTTTATTAGAGAAATATAAATAAGTTTATGTATCTTTGAAGTGCGTGTTGTGTCAGTTACGATGTCGATTGCTTATTAAAAACATGGATGAGCATCGCTCTTTATTTCTGGCATATCAATTTCTTATCAAGCTTTTACCATTTTCCTATAGAGGCATCATCCGCGCGCGACTTCGTTCGCATGGATATAGTTTATTATGACAGTTTAACTTTTGCTCGCGACTTACAATAAGGTGACCAGTTTATTATTTTATAATTAATTTGTTATTATTATGAATCTACCATATATAATATTATATTAATATCTACCATATTCGGCTTCATAAGGCTAAAAATAAAAAACCAAACACCCTGTATAGTATAGTAGTATTTATCCGTGTAGGTATTTCGTGTGCTATTGTCAGCAAGATGTCAGAACAAGTCTTAGCTGCAGCTACAGTCTCAAAATATACTATAATGATGCTACTTGATGAAAACGTCACTGGTTAAAAAAATATTAAAAAATATTAAACAATGTTAACCCTACACGGTGCAATGAAAAAATATGGTGCAATTAAGATCAAACTTTGAGCGAGTTTGATTTTAATTGCACCATATTTTTGTTCAATCATTGCGCAAACTTCAATATTAACCCTAAATAGTAGGTATGAACCATAAAGTTAATATTCCACTGGAATAGAGGAACAGAGTTCGCTTGGCTGCGACACCAAAAGTGACATGAGCCAGTGTGTGAAAATTTGTAAACGTGTGCGTGAACTTTAGAGATGCCCTGAAGTCCATTTTAGATTGTCGATAACCCTAATGTATTATTGCTCTAATAAATAAAATACAAACAAGATTTTGAAAAATTTTATTTAAATAATTTCTTACTAGTCTCCTTGAGGCTCCCAGCCTATTCTATTTATGACATTTATCCAGTAATGAAATAAAACACTTTTTAACGGATACTAGCGCGGTTTTATTGAATGTACTTTGGTATTTAGTTGGTATTTGGTTTGATTTTTGGTTTTCCCGACGTTTCGGCACCTTTGCAGCTGCCGTGGTCACGGGGGACTGAAGCTACCCGTGAGCCTACCCTCAAGCGATGATTTTTTTTTTTAGACGTTCAGAAATTAAAATTTAACAAAATTTTTAATTATTTTATGTTGATTTATAATTTAATTTTATGAATTATTTAATGCTAAAAAGAGAGAGAATCTACTGAAACTACCACCATTTCATAAAATTGGGAGGCCCCTCCAAGAAAGAAATGGCGAAAGAAAACTTGGAGAGGAAGCCGACCTCCGTCTTTTGTATTAATTTATTTATTTGCAAAAGGAACTAACCGTATCATTAGATGTCAGCTACATGTTTCATGTCAGCTACATGCTCTTTGACGCGGGTTCCTATGCTTCTCTTTGTTTGCCCGATGTAGGAGAGTCCACAGTCACAATCTAGTTTGTAGACGCCTGCAGCTTGAAGGGGGATATTACACTTGACAGGTCGTAAGAATTTGTACCCGCGTAAATAGGGACCCGCGTCAAAGAGCATGTAGCTGACATGAAACATAGGCGCGATAACAAGTCTGCAGTGAGTGAACACGCCTTTGAGGGGCCCAACCATTATATTAGATTTGACAAACCCCAAATCCTTGCTAGGGAACGTAGATTTATCCCTAGAATGCTCCGCGAGGCTATCGAAATAAATAAATATCCTAATTTCAATAGAGATGATGGTTGGAAAATTCCACCAGCTTGGGACCCCATCATTCACAAGCTAAAGCCCCTCACACGCACTGTAAGATCTAATGATACGGTTAGTTCCTTTTGCAAATAAATAAATTAATACAAAAGACGAAGGTCGGCTTCCTCTCCAAGTTTTCTTTCGCCATTTCTTTCTTGGAGGGGCCTCCCAATTTTATGAAATGGTGGTAGTTTCAGTAGATTCTCTCTCTTTTTAGCATTAAATAATTCATAAAATTAAATTATAAATCAACATAAAATAATTAAAAATTTTGTTAAATTTTAATTTCTGAACGTCTAAAAAAAAAAAAACATCGCTTGAGGGTAGGCTTACGGGTAGCTTCAGTCCCCCGTGACCACGGCAGCTGCAAAGGTGCCGAAACGTCGGGAAAACCAAAAATCAAACCAAATACCTACTAAATACCAAAGTACATTCAATAAAACCGCGCTAGTATCCGTTAAAAAGTGTTTTATTTCATGTCTAGTGAGCGCGTAAGCTTGAGAAGTGAATTTATCCAGTAACTTAATCACTGGATTTACAGGAAACCTGGAAATATTGTTAAATTAGTACTTAAGTAGGTATAATTTACCATTTGAAAACTGTCGGTTAAAAGCAGCTTTAGATAAAGCTATCAGTGTTCACAAAGACAAATAAGGTTATATTGGAAATCATCGACATGAGTATCGATAATATAACAATTTTTGATCAATCTCTACGCCTTATTTTCTCAAATTCACGGATATAATATCTTTTTATCTAACACATAATGTTTAGAAATCAGCCTTTATTTAGAAAATAGGCGGTTAATAGCATGATATTAGTGTATTACTTAGTGTGTTTAGGAATATATTCAACTAAAATATGAAATATGAAAATGGTACTTGTACAATCTTATTTACCTGTGAAATGAGTGTTTATTTGGGTTGCTGTCGTAAGTAACATTACAATTCAGTACAGAACACGACACCATTATTGATTTATATAGCTTTATTAGCCAAACCGATCAGATCGCAGTCAAAATTACAAAATAATCGTGTGGACGCTTTTCACCAAGATGATAACAGACGATAAATGAAGTCAAACTAGGTTCTGCTGTCATTTTCATTTAACTCTTTCTCGCACATCGAATAAGCCGTAAGAATCGGTTTCTCACTCGCACCATTGTCCGTCTACTTGAGCGTAGCGAAATTTTTCTATGTCTATGGTATGAACCTCTATACTAAAAAAAGTTGGGAGTTACAAGTCGTGATAAAGTTTGGCCACATGATAGAAACTGATCTGTAGGCTGTTTCTAACTAATATTGAGCTGGGCCAAACTATCCTTACATACAGTTCCATACGGCGGCGGGTTGAATAGCGCACTTTTCCCGGCTTCATTCTAAAAACTATAACAATTCAGGTTTAGCTAATAGGTCAAATGTTGTATCATTTTCGGATAAATCAATAACGTAGAATTTATTTCTGGTATAAAAAATGCAATTTATTACGCAGTTTCTGAAAAATTACACAATAACCAACATTTTTAAACTTCATTTTTTTAGTTTAGGTATTGGCACTTGTTTCAGTATTTTCAAAAAAACTACTTTAAAGAAGCGTTTTTCAGGTTATTTTGTTAAATGCTTTTGTTATGTTAACTATATTTTATACAATTTGAGCCTAACCCAAGTAGTTTAAGTCTATTGTTTGCGGAGACACAGCTCGTCAAAAATATGCATTTTTTCACGAAATAAAAATGGTTTCCGTTTCGTTCAGAAACATTTTTCAGATTTTTTGTTTATATTTCTGTAAAGTTAATTAAATTTTCTACAATTTGAGCTAAATTTGAATAGTCTAGGTCTATTGGTTGCAGCGACATAGCTGGTTAAAAATGGGCTTTTTATTGAAATTAATTGAAAAAATCTTATCTTTGACTAGCTGTGTCTTTGCAACTAGTAAACCTAGACTAATCAAATTAGGCTCCAATTGTAGAAAATTTAATTAACTTTACAGAAACATAAACAAAAAAAGTGAGAAATGCTTCCGAACGAAATGGAAACCCCTTTTATTTCGTGAAAAAATGCATATTTTTGACTAGCTGTGTCTCCGCAAACAATGGACCTCAACTACTTGGGTTAGGCGCAAATCGTATAAAATATAGTTAACATAACAAAAGCATATTACAAATTAACCTGAAAAATGCTTCTTTGAAGTAGTTTTTTTGAAAATACTGAAACAAGTGCCAATACCTAAACTAAAAAAATGAAGTTTAAAAATGTTGGTTATTGTGAAATTTTTCAGAAACTGCGTAATAAATTGCATTTTTTTATACCAGAAATAAATTCTTACGTTATTGATTTATCCGAAAATGATACCACATTTGACCTATTAGTTAAACCTGAATTGTTATAGTTTTTAGAATGGAGCCGGGAAAAGTGCGCTATTCAACCCGTCGCCGTATGGAACTGTATGTAAGGATAGTTTGGCCCAGCTCAATATTAGTTAGAAACAGCCTACAGATCAGTTTCTATCACGTGGCCAAACTTTATCACGACTTGTAACTCCCAACTTTTTTTAGTATAGAGGTTCATACCTACTATAAACGGTCAATAAAATTGTACAATACGTATAGATAGAGAGCTTGCAAAAAATACTGCAAGAGTTATCTCAAGGCCCATCTTTCAATGTGATATAGTGTTTAGGGTGTATAGTCACGAGCAATAAGATGTACACACTTTAGAACTATGTCACATTTACCTCTCAGTGTGAAAATGTCATAGGTTATTCAATAACGTAATAACGTAACATGACATAAGTTCTAAAGTGTGTACATCTTATTCAAAATTCAAAAATAATTTATTCAGTCTAGGCTGTTACAAGCACTTGTGAATTTCATAAGCTACGCCATCGGTTCGCAAACCCTAAGCGGGAGACCTTGTAACGAGAAGAACCGGCAAGAAACTCGTCAAGGGCTGCTTTTTTCTCCCTGTATATTTCATACAGAGTCGTCAACATTGAAAAATGAGCTCCACATTTAAAGTGAGGTCATTTTCCATCACAATAATTATCAAAAGGTTACACACAATGGGTACGTAGGTTAAAATTAAATATCTACTACATTCAGATAGGTAATTGTGAGAGTAAATAACTTTCAACTAGTTGAGAAATCACTCTGTCTGCTACTCGAACAAAAAAACACTTGATACAAGACATAAAAATAAAAACGAAATTCTTACAATTCAATATGCGTTAAGATAGGTACTCAGAAGCAGACCCATTCCCACTGGCAGCACCCGTTAACGAGCATGACGCATGGACCAGCCATCGCTTCGCTCAACCATATTTGAGGGAACGGAACGACCCGCCCCACACGACACCACCGCAGAAATGATTAAAGAGAGCATGATATACTTAGGCTACCCATCCTAAGGCACTGAATTGAAAACTAATATCCAAAAGCTTTTCATAGGCCTTTACTTGCAAAACTATAGACGAAAAAATACGAAAACATCGTGATAACAAAGCCAAATAATGAATTGGTCATTAGCAATAAAAAAGTGAGAAATCAAAACAAGGATTAGTTATTAATTCTGTTTTGAGTAAGAAGTGCCATACTGATTGATAATATTAAATAGGAAAAAAAAAATATGCGACGCCCTTAGTACAAGCAGACAGAAGCAGACCCATTCCCACTGGCAGCACCCGTTCACGAGCATGACGCATGAACCAGTCATCGTTTCGCTCAACCATATTTGAGGGAACGTAACGACCCGCCTCACACGACACCACCGCAGAAATGTTTAAAGTGAGCGTGACACACTAAAGCTACCTATTGCTCGTGACTGCGGAGAAAAGAGTCCATCACCGTAGCATGTAGGTACATGGATCAGCACCTACTCTCAACGCCAGGAAGTGGAACACCTGGCGTCAGCACGCTTTCAAGTACCTCGTCGGCGAAGAGTGAAAACCTCGTAAATCTTCTTTTTGTCAAACACTTTTGCCGAGTTTTTTGTCACTCAATGACCTGTCTCAGTCATTGACCAGGTTTTCATAAAATGCAATAGATGGCGCCGTATGCGTTTGAATGAAATACAAGTGAGATATAATCGTGAGATAAGAGGTTTTCTGTAAAAACTGCAAAAAAGTGTTTAAGACAAAATAGGATTTACGAGGTTTTCACTCTTCGCCGACGCTATGTAGAATTTCGACATGCTCTACAAGAGTTATCTCAAGGTTCAAATTTGGCAGTATAGTAGAGAATAGTACAAAAAAAATTGATGGTAGTCAGACCGCAGTGTCATGGAACATGCCGAGTCAGCACGCCTCTTTAAATTGTATGAATTTCGAGGTCGGTACAAGAGCTTTCTCAAGGCTGAAAATTCGTATACTGCTAAATTTAATTTATGAAAATAATATAGTCAGACCACATTGTCAAGGAACATAGGCAGTCAGCAGTCGCTCAAAGGGTGGAGTTCAAAAAAACTGTTTGGAGCTACAACGTGCTACAAAACAGGATTAGTTACACAGTTGAAACTTGGTAAGTAGATTATTAAATAGACTTAGTAAGTAGTATTCTGTAAACCGCTCTACGATTTTTACACAAAAATAAAAGTTAAAGGGGGGCTCCCCATACATGAAACCCATACGTGCGGGGTGTCTTCTTCTTCTTTTTATTTTTGTTTTGGTAATCTACTTTCCTCTTGGAAGTAATTTTTGCCAGTGTCAAGTATTGAATAGTTCAGTGGTAGATTGTTTCAGTTTACATTAGAATGTGGGTGCATCGCATTCCAATGCTGCTTGGAGCATTTGGCACCAAGTATATCAACACAGTTTACTCGGTAAGTTCTGCCGAGGTAGCCACCACTACACTAAAAGTCTCGGCTTCACACAACCAAGATCGCGCCTATTTCAATTTGATTATCCCACATATTGTTCAGTTGCGTAGACACTTGTACCACAAAACTGCATCAATTTTAAGACACAATATCCACTATGAATCAATTTGCAAATAATTAAAATAGTCACCGAACCGAACTCGAGTAAATGGCGCCAAAAACTCCGCGGGGTGTCTTTAGATAGCTCTTTAAAAATGTCTTCTTCTTCTTATTTTTGTTATGGCAATCTACTTTCCTCTTGGAAGTAATTTTTGCCAGTGTCATGTTTTGAATAGTTCAGTATTTCTAGATTTTCTAGTAGATTGTTTCAGTTTACATTAAAATGCGGGTGCATCACATTCCAATGCTGCTTGGAGCATTTGGCAGCAAGTATATCAAGACAGTTTACTCGGTAAGTTTTGCCGAGGTAGCGACCACTACAATAAAAGTTTCAGCTTCACACAACCAAGATCGCGCCTATTTCCATTATCCCACATATTGTTCAGTTGCGTAGACACTTGTACCACAAAACTGCACCAATTTTAAGACACAATATCCACTATGAATCAATTTGCGAATAATTAAAATAGTCACCGAACTGAACTCGACAAAATCCCGCCAAAAACTCTCTTTAAAAATGTCATTAAGGTTTCTAAAACAATTTTTTTTTTCCTAAAAGTCTACCGTTTCAACGATACATACTTACAAAATGGTAAAATGTGTGTTCTTCTCGAACTTTTAAACTAAGAATGTGAAAAATCTAAAAAAATGATATACTGTAGATCTTAACAAACTTGATTTGAACGAGATTAAAGTTATTTTATACATATAGCACATTTTCTAAAACCGCAAATATTATTTTGTAAACAAAGTAATTTACCACACAGAAACAAAAACGACAAAAACAAAATATAATAATTATGATGGGGAAAAGGCGCGCAGGTTTTTTTTTGTTTTCTTCACAAGCCCAATGCAAGAATATTTTGCGAACAAATGGGTGAGTGAGCATACAGCCTACTTTAATTTTTTATATTACATTATAATTTTAATTGATAAAATGCAAATATTTTTATATTTTATAACAAAATATTGTGAATTATGAATAATTTGATAACAATAAATATTTATTTATTCATTTATTACACATTTATTTATTCCAGAAATGTATATGAATTTTCAGCGGCATAAAACCTCTTTTTTGTTACTAAAAAAATAACTGTATAACCCTTAGAGGTATAACCCGGTTAAATTGGGAATGTTCTGTTTACTCGCATACAACTTGCAGACAGCTTGTTTGGACTCCACCCTTTGAGCGACTGCTGACTGACTGCCTATGTTCCATGACACTGTGGTCTGACTATTATTTTCTTATATTATGCATAATAATTAAGCAGTATACGAATTTTCAGCCTTGAGAAAGCTCTTGTACTGACCTCGAAATGCATATAATATAGGTGGCGTGCTGACTCGGCATGTTCCATGACACTGCGGTGTCTGCGGCTGACTACCATCAAAGTTTTTTACTATTCTCTACTATACTGCCAAAACTTATTTTTTATGAAATAGGCCCCTGATTAAATATTAATGGATCACAGTATTCCACGCGTGTAGCCGCGCCCGTTGCCTGAGGTATGTCAGTGCGAATACACAGCTGAGGAGTCATGGTGACGTTCCCCGGGAAAAGATTCCCGTGAAACGTCGTCAACGGTAAAAATATCACGCGTGAAAAAAATTGAGAATTTCTTCATGTCAGTGAGCGTGTGTCATAGTAGTATATTACTAGGCGTGTGTACAAATCCTTAAAATGTGCCTTATGGCGATCGCTGTTTCGGCGATTAGTCTGGTGGAATACATCCAGTGACGCATTCAGCATTTGACAGTAATGACAGGACAGCAACAAAATGACAGCGCATTGCGCAAAGAAGCTGAGTTGAGTGTGCATGTTACACGGTTAAACATGTTAAAAAGTTTTTCTGAAATTTTAGTTTTATGTTACATTCGGTGCCCAAATCATACTATAGGAACTGATATATTGAACTTTTCTCCGTCTTGATTAAGTGACAAACTTAGTTTAAATTAATTAGTGAATAATAGTAACGTATCTTAGATTTAACCTTACTTAGTGTTTAGTCGGATCTATCACAAAATCACCATGCCTAAAGGAAGGAAAAAATACTCTAAATACGGTGAGTACCTCATAACTTTCATTAGATTTATCTGTTACGCGCGCACACCTGGATTTTGCCAAGAATGAGATCACGCGGCGACCTTGTGGTAACTGACTTTCCGCGCCGTAATGACATGTCCACGTATTAAGCCCACAGAATGCTTTTCTCACATATAATGGACTATCATCATAACAACCACAAAATCCATTTCCATACGCTGCATATATTTGTTTCCGCAGTCACGTTTCATCCATATGTTTCGATTTCGCAAGTTGCAATCTTCGTTCTAGATGCAACCACCTCTTTCGCGATTTCATAATAATATGGAATTCCCACTCCACATGGAATTCATTTCTTTGTTTCTGCACAAGCTTACATTTGTGATTAATCATGACTTCTTCAGCAAGATTGTAAGTCTCTTGTTTGTTTGGCCTTGGTTTCTATAATTCATTATCATATTGTGTAATAGTGCTGTTTTTTGCTCATATTCGATGTCTATGTGGATTACTGTTTTATCTATTATCTTACACCATCAGATTTGTGCTGGTGCAACAGAAATGAAAATATGTTGTGCCATCAAAATGATTCATGGTTAATTATTGACAAAAGCATGGCACATTCCTATTGTAGATAATATTTCCTTGTATAATTTTATTAATCTTGATTGACATAGATAATGTTTATTACGTATAAGAATTAAAAACAACATTTCACAATGTTAGGTTTGCTTTGCTTGTTGCAAATTGAATTTCATAACAATGAGTCATTAATGCATTATTGGCTAATGATTGATCTCATTCTTGCAATAGAAAGACAAGTTTTGGAACCCTTTCTTATTTTAAGACAGGGTTCCAAATCCTCTCCTCCAGGGTCCTTATTGTAAGTTTATTATACTTGTAAATTAAAATGATAATGAACTCACATTCTGAAAAAAAAAGCAACATGACAGTGTGGTATTAGTGAAAAATTCTCAATTTTCATGATCAAAATAAACCTTCACATGGAGTACTGCTATGATAGAACTGTTTTTATACATTTTCCTATACCTGTTCAAGGAAAAGTTTTTTTTTTGTCAACAAAGTTATGACCTTAACCGTTTGAAAACAAATCACTTGCATGGATGGAACTTAAATTTGTATTTTACCTGCCAGCATTGTTTTTATACAAAACATGCTTTTGTGACTTTTGGGTAAATGCAAGACAAAATGAACCTTAAGGTGTTCAGCTCATAACTTTACTGACCGTACCTACCTACTGTTTCTTTTTATTAACTTAATTCCTTGCCACCGACCTGGCCGCATGAGGCCGGCTCAAAATAGCTTAAGCCATTCCGTCAACCCCGACCTGGCTGCATGAGGCTGGCAATTTGTTTACGTTTCCTTTTGTTTCTTTTCTTCTATGGTATTAATTATTTTTAGGGGGTATACGGCAGGCGCAGATGAGTTAACTGTCATTAGGTCATGATAGGGTATTCATCTAAGATACCTGACAAATACTTAATCCATTTTTAGAACCAAATATCAATAAATGTAATTTGTACTGGGAAATTAATGATTATTATTATTATTAAAAATCTATTGATACATTGTCAGGCCAGTGTTAACCATTACTCAGCTGTTGAAATTCGCAGGCTCATAAGAATTTTCTCTCACAACCTCTGGTTGTGTAGGGTTGTATACTGGTTTTCATGCCAGGATCTCTGAAGTCCTGGGTACTATCACCAGCTGAGTCAATTAAGAGAAATGAACCTTTCTATTGTTTGTGGAACCAGATTTATGTCGCAAGTGGTTTAGCTACTTACTTTGGAATCGGTCTGTGATGGTCCATATTTATACATTTTTATCCACCATGGGATAAAGCTTGGCCTTCACCTCTCCTAATGTTAAGTGATGATAAGGCCGAAGGTGGAAACTCACTACAACTGGAATTCTCACCACTGAGGAACTGGCTATCTTACCTCTATCTAACTGCCGGATCTCAAAAATTTTTGGGTAATATTTAGAAATAGGGCACCTGAAATAAGGATTGAGATTGATAGGAGGGGTAAGGTAGGGGGGAGAGGGAAACCTCCCCAGTACCTCTCCCGCCGCGAGGAAATCAATAATTTCTGAGATAAGTAATTTTAAAAATCCTAACCTCAGAACATCACTTTTCTTACCTAAGTTTTTCTCCGTCATGGCTTATAAAAACACTAGGGATAAAACAGACTAGTACAACGTGGTGTCAGGGTTGACTAATTTCGGTTCTGCACCTGCTGTAATAAATGACTACAGAAATATGTGCGAACTATCAAACTTACAAATATAGTTTGTAAATGTGTTCCGTTTCACACAGAAATCCAAAATACTGACATTCATGCAAAATTCTGATTCTTTTCACAAACACTAAAATAATAATAAAAACAAAAATACAAATTTCCTTGCCGGGAGTCTAGTATCATTTGAAAGGCCTTTCAAAACTTTACAAAATGTGATATATTTCCATTCCAAACTCAGGTGCCCCATTTCTAAAGCCAACCACAATTTTTAAATTGTTGTGTTGGTAGCTAGTCAGGCAGACTTGAAATAAGCCCACCAACCAAACCAAGTACAAATGTACCCCCTCTAAATCAAACTCGGGACCCTGCATCTTACACGTATGGACAAACCACTACACCACAGAGGCGGTTATTAATTATATTTTCACGATAATTAAAGTTATTAAAGTGAAAATTTCGTTGTTCACAGAAAATTACAGAACAGAACAACCTGCCTCATCTGATGAAGATGCGGGCATTGACATGACCAATGACAACTGCTCCGAAATCTCGGTCCAGTCCGATTCCAGGAGCAACCATGAAGAAGGTGGGTGAATTACATAAGGTTGTGTGATAGACACATTCATAGAAATTCCCTTAGATTTTTTAATAAAATTAATCCAGAAGTTATCATTATCTCAGCCCCTATTTCACAAATGTGACAATTGTAAATTACAAAGACAATTTGATGTATGTTGCAGTGTTGAGTAGTTTGACAAGTATATTTTCTAAATTCAAATTTCAAATTAGTTGACTCAATGGACATCAAATTGTCATTGTCATTTACAATTGTCACATCTGTAAAATAGGGGCCAGATCAGATCCCCTAATAATAGGCCCTAGCTAGGCTATAAATCATGATATTGAGGATGACATAGTCCAACTAAATCATAAATTGTTTTATAAGAGTTGTTTTAGCCCGGCCACATACAGACGGAATCCCGATTCGGAATTCCGAACGGAATTTCGATAATGTATGAAGATTCTGTAATAAATCGTGTGGTAGGTCCATAGATTTGTATGGATAAGCTGCGTTTGGAATAACTAATGTACGGAATTCTGTCTGTATGTACTCTTAACATTGAAAGTCGACCTTTACTTATAATGTGAAGGCCAACTTGTGCAACCAACAGACATAATCTATAATAATTGTCCTTAAGTTTTATAAAAATTATATCATAAGTACTCCATTTCTGTGGATAAGCAGGTTGAACATTTCAATAAACTCTTTTTAGAGCTCTACGATAAGCATGCTCCTGTCAAACCAGTCAAAATTAATTATCTTCCTGGACCTTGGCTAACTGAGGAGATTAGAGCGATGATGAATAAAAAGAACTTGACCAAAGCAAAGTTCAAAATCGATTCCTCGGAAAGTAATGAAAATCGAATGATTCGCGCCAGAAACCGATGCGATACCGTGGTTAGGGACGCCATAAGACGCCACATTCATAGCTCCATTGAAAACGAAAAAGCTCCTGCAAAAGTGTTGAAATTTTTAGACACTTTTGGTATTGGCAAATCTCCTAACGATGAAACAGGTAACACTATCGATTTCAACAAACTTAATAGTCACTTCACATCGTCCGCGCCTATTAATGGCAACTGGGGCTCTACCGGCTAACTTTTCGAACTTCGGCGGGTCTGCCGAGCTCCAACTTAAAACAGATAAATCGAAGTAAGGAATTTCGTATTGTATTATTTTCCGAAGTTATTTGGTCTGATTGGGACTCGATTTATCTGTTTTAATTTGAAGCTGGGCAGACTTGCCGAAGTTCGATACGTTAGCCGGTACGGCCCCTGTAAAGCCAAAAAACTTTACAAGATCTTTCTAATTTGCCAACCAATAAATCTCCTTTTTTTCTCAATCAAGATGCAGACTGTGATGTGAGGAGAACTGTTATGTCTATCAGTTCCACTGCTGTAGGTGCTGATTCTATTAGTCGCAAAATGATCCTTCCTATCCTTGAATACTCACTCCTGTAATTACCCATGCCCTCAATACATCTATTTCCACCGGAACATTTCCAGAGTCCTGGAAAGACACAAAATGTCACCCCTCTTCCTAAAAAACCTAAACCAATATTTTCAGATTTTCGTCCAATTTCAATCCTTCCCTTCCTATCCAAAATAATCGAAAAACTTGTTCATTGTCAGCTCATTAACCATCTTATTAAAAATCATCTCAATATTCATTCCAGTTTTCGGAAAGGCCATAGCACATCTAAAGCACTTGTGAAGATTACTGATGACATACGCTTGGGGATGGAAAATCAATCATCAGCTTACAGTAATGACATTACTAGATTTTAGTAATGCGTTCAACACCGTTGACTTTGACATCCTTCTTGGCTTTTTACGTTCTCTAAACATCTCTCTCCAGTTCTCTCCAGCTGCAATTGATTGGTTTCAAAGTTACCTACTAGGGCGACGGGAGCGCATTCGTGTTGGAGATTCCTTCTGCGGGTGGTGCGATATCAAGGCCGGAGTTCTTCAGGGTGGCGTTTTATCTCCACTTCTATTTTCTATCTTTATAAATTCTATCACACTTTCCATTTCCAGTTCCTATCACCTCTATGCCAATGATCTGCAGATTTACACTCAAGCACCATCAGCTGAACTTTCACGGGCAATTGCTACCACCAACTCAGATCTCGCGCAAATCGAGTGCTGGAGTAAATCCTTTGGCTTGACCGTTAACCCGGCGAAAACGCAGTGCATTGTTATTGGCAGTTGCCATTTCCTTTCGAGGATCGATTTTGGACAGCTTCCGGGTGTGTCTTACGGCGGCACAATCATCCCTTTCTCGATTACTGTCAGAAACCTTGGTGTTATTTTTGACCAACGTGTGCCGTGGAAACCACGTAGTTAAGCAATGAGGAAAAAGTTGTTTGCTGCTTATAATTCTCTCGACCGGCTACGCAATTTTTCGCAGACCTGTACCAAAGTTACTCTAGCACAATCTCTCTTACTCTCTATAATAATTGACTACGCTGACCTGTGGGAGGAGCTACTTGGCAAATTAGAGAGTCTGCAGAATGTTTGTATCTGATTCATTTATAATCTTTGTAAATTTGACCACGTGTCCCATTTCCGTAACAAACTTAACTGACTCCCTATTCGCCGGCGCAGGGACTATGTAGGGACTAGATACTCTCAAGCTCCTTTACTCGATTCTTTTCCTGCCTAAAGGTAAAGATAAGGCGGGGTAGTAAGGTAAACCTTACTACCCCGCCTTATCTTAAAACTTATTTCTTTTTTCGTTCTTCGTCTTATGTACTTTGCGTTCCTCCTCAAACCTTACATTAGACTTTCCTAAGCACTCTACCGACTTTGTTTCGTTCTTCTTCTCTGTCCATGCTGTCTGTTTATGGAACGCCCTTCCTGAGACTATCTAATTTTGTTTTCTATCTTTACGTATCCTCTACCATGCACCCATTCCCCTTTCTCCTATTTATTTTTTCTCTTTTACCCAAAGTTGCTTGAAAGAGTTTGCTATGTAGCAATAAACCCGCCTATTGTATGTTTTCTTTTTGTTTTTTTGTTTCTATCTGTATTGTTTTTGTCGTGTTCAATAAAGTCCTTATTATTATGATTATTATTACTACTTATTATTTTGTTAAATATCAAATGGTCAAACTGCTATCTACCTCATGATAAAGTGAAGTGATCATTCTTAAATAAATTATGTAATTATTATCATGCGTGCGTGATGACTTAATAACTATTATTCAACATAATCAGATGTTGTTATGCTATTTAAATATTACAAATATCAGTGTCAGATAAAAAAGTAAATTAAAACATGCATCGGTGTATTTCTATTGTCTCAGTAGAGGTAGACCATGTCCCTGTGGCCTGTGGCTAAAGGTGTTCATATTTCATTAAATAATATAATGGGAATAATTTCATCATATTACCACTGTTCCCATTTAAGACTGGATATCCGCATTTCAAAGAAATTAGCGTTGTTCCAAAAAAAATATCTAAAGAATGAAAGCGTTACTGGGTGAATATTGGAGACGACCAAAATTGATGTCTAGCCATAATACTCCTAAACGATAAGGAATTTTAGAACCAGATATATTGATTCTACTTACTAAATTAATAAGGAAAAAGCAATCGAAATCGATTTGCAGTTAAATCACGCGTTTTTTATTTATTGAGAAAATGCTCCGAAAAATCGCGTTATTTGGTATGTCACTCATGCATGTTTTTTAACGTTATGGTGTAAAATAAAATACTATCAAGATTTATTTTAATTGTGTGCATATATATTTTTTGTTGGTTAATATACCTTGTAATTTATATAAAAAATAAATAAATAACTCAATTGGAAGTTACTCAAATACTGTGTCAAAAAATGTTCAAAAAATAATCGTCATTAGCGGCAACCAAGTTTGTGTTTAACATTGTGGTATAACGAAACACAATTGAAATTACATTTAGCAGCTAAGCAACCCTCCTCCTCATCGCTCAGGCGGCCGGCAGACTTAGAAGTGAACTTACCCCTGGTACTTCGAACAGTTAACAGTTGTATTTCGTTCTCCATAATTTGTCATGATAATGATCATTCTTACTTTAATTTAAACTATTAATCACTTATTTGTGTAAGGTAATGTGTTTTATTATAATCACGTAAAATTATTCACGTGTCTTATACCTCGCACTGCATTTTTCTAAAGATAAATTATAATAATAAGTAATACCATTAATTATAATATAATGATGACCTATCTCTATTCTAATCTCAATTATACATAATTTCAGCAACCATTATGTCATTATTTAAGGCAATTTCGTCATTATTGTCACAAATCGTCATTATTGGCAACAATATTTTCAAAAATACTAAATTTTTAGAGTGCCTTTAACATTAAATAGGATATCTTTGCCCTAGATATATTTTTAGCATATACGAAATAGAAGTACTGACACGAGTTTAAAAAAAAAAACTATCAAAAATAACATTTTTCAAAGAATCAGGCTACTATTGATGTAAACTTTAGTTTTAGGAAGCCTTAAACTAGTGCCGTATAGAGAGAAAAACATAATGAATTGTCAGGTATTTTAAAACGAAGACAATCTATTCAAGTGGAATTTCAAAATTGCTTGTCAGAGGTATTTTTCACAAAAGTTGCAGTTGTAACAAATAAGAATACGACTCATTTATTTTTTCACTTATTGTTTGTATTGTCAAGGAGTGCACTATAGAGAGAAAATTTAGAAAAAATGTTTTTAATCACAGAGAAAACAAAATATTAAAAAATGCATAAATCGGTACGCTTTGACATGTTTTTTACTGGCATTTAAAGATTCTAAAGTATTTTTTTTTTGTCTAATGTATTGCGTGTTTTGTATATCCATATATCTATTTAATAATTTAATAGGAATTTTCAAAATGGATCGTGATGCGTATCTACACCCTTAACGGTGCCAGCGGCGACACGGCCAAATCCATATAGACGGTAGACTCAGTGGGCCAAATCCATATAAGACTGTAGAATATCAGTGGGACGCAAATCTTAACTAATAAAGGAAAATTCAAACATTGCATTGGTAAAGTTTCATCAGGCAGGAGCATGTTTACACCATTTATTAATTTTCATAAATCATTAGACTTAGTTTCATGATCATCATCTTTTTTGCTAGTAATTCAAATTCATTCAGCGGATGGTAATAACAAATATCTTAAAAGCAGAATTAATTGGACATTATAATGCCGCCTCTACACGATGGCCCATCGCGATGGTCCATCAAAAGGCACGTAGTGGCCGTCATCCCCAAGGCGTCACCTACGTGACGTTGGCTGCATTCATTCGTAGTATTTCCGAACAAGAAGAACAAGGAGGTAATCGCAACTCCGGATTTTTTTATACATATAACGTAACTAATTAACCAACTTAATGATGGGCCATCGTGTTGGAGGCGCGCTAATTCTACGTGCCACTATCTTGTTGGTATGCTCCCGGAAAACTGACAACAAGGCATTTAGCCCAGGACTTTTAGCAAAAAACCTAGGACTAATTCCGGCGGAAGGTTTTTTGTTTTTAAAGTGTTCCTTAGGTCCTCCTGAATATATCTGGAAAGTTCCCCGTGAATCCCATGTACGCTCCCCCCTCCCCCCCTCAAACGTCTCCTTGATTTTAGTTTTTTCTACTTATCTCAGAAACGGTTGAAGATAGAAGAAAGTTGTCAACGTATGATATGATTGTTATAAAATATCCAACCCATCGACACTTAATCATTTCGATGTGAGCTGTAGTCTCTGAAATATACCTACAGACATATCACCAAACATTTTTTTTTGCCCAGAAATCATTCTTTGTACTAGTTTTTAAGAAAAGTGAGTGGAGTTGTGGCAAAATTATGTAAGGTCATATGAATCTTGATACATTGCGGAATAAAACAAGGTATAATACATTGTTATAGCAGCATCTGTTCTCGATTCACACCGAATGGTGTCAACGCCACGATGTAATTTTTAGTCCAATACTTTTAGATAAAAATTAGATAAAAATTTCGCGAAACCTAGGACTAATTCCAGTGGTAAGTTTTTGTCTTTTAAAGTGTTCCTTAGGTCCCTTTGAACATATCTGGAAAGTTCTCCATGGATCCCGTGTCCGCTGCCCCTCCCCCCTCAAACGTCTCCCTGATTTAAGTTTTTCCCATTTATCTCAGAAATGGTTGAAGATAGAAGAAAGCTATTGAAGTATGATATAATTACTATAAAATATCCGACTTGTCGACACTTAAATTGTTTCGATGTGAGCTGTAGTCTCTGAAATATACCTAAAGACATTTCACCAAAAAAAATTGTTTTGCCAAAAATCATCATTTGTACTAGTTTTAAGAAAAATTTGTGGAGTTGTGGCAAAATAATTTGAGTTCATTTGAATTTTGATACATTGAGGAATAAAACGAGGTAAAAAACATTGTTTGAGCAGCATTGGTTCTCGATTTACAGCGAGTGTCAAACACCACGGTATAATTTTATAGTATGAAGACAGCAGGAACTATGCAAATGACGTTGCATAAACGAAATAAAATTGAAAATTATTCTACTGGAACACTCAAGATTTATGCTTTTATAGGCACCACTTTATCATCATCATCCATCATCATCAAAATGGTTGCTCCGATTTAAATACATGACGTGTCAAACTGTAGCTATCAAGCGATACTACATGTAATTAATAGTACTATTTGAACGAATCCTTCGGGTAATTATGATAGAACTTCACTTACAGTTACAGGTAAGTTCGTTTAATCATTAATGATCATGCTCCCTCACTCACCCGCGTCGTTCATATGAAAGATTTGTATGTATGTATGTTTGAACCAATTAACTCAGAAATTACTAAAGCTAATACTACAATAAATTTATTTGGCGTTTGACACCACTCGCAACCGGAAACCAATGCTGCTAAAACAATGTATTGTACTACGTTTTTTTCCTCAATGTATCACAATTCATGTGAATTCAGATTATTTTGCCTCAACTCTACTAATTTTTCTTAAAATTTAGTGCAAATAATGATTTTTGGGTAAAACATTTTTTTGGTGAAATGTCTATAGGTATATTTCAGAGACTATAGCTCACATCGAAACAATTGAAAAGTCGACAGGTCGGATATTTTATAACAATTATATCATACCTCAATAGCTTTCTTCTATCTTCAACCATTTCTGAGATAAATGGGAAAAACTTAAATCAGGGAGACGTTTGAGGGGGAAGGGATCCACGGGGAACTTTCCAGATATGTTCAAAGGGACCTAAGGAACACTTTAAAAGACAAAAACTTACCACTGGAATTAGTCCTAGGTATCGCGAAATTTTTATCTAAAAGTATTGGGCTAAAAATTACATCGTGGCGTTGACACCATTCGGTGTGAATCGAGAACAGATGCTGCTATAACAATGTATTATACCTTGTTTTATTCCTCAATGTATCAAGATTCATATGACCTTACATAATTATGCCACAACTCCACTCACTTTTCTTAAAAACTAGTACAAAGAATGATTTCTGGGCAAAAAAAATGTTTGGTGATATGTCTGTAGGTATATTTCAGAGACTACAGCTCACATCGAAATGATTGAAGTGTCGATGGGTTGGATATTTTATAACAATCATATCATACGTTGACAACTTTCTTCTATCTTCAACCGTTTCTGAGATAAGTAGAAAAAACTAAAATCAGGGAGACATTTGAGGGGGGGAGGGGGTAGCGTACATGGGATTCACGGGGAACTTTCCAGATATATTCAGGCAGACCTAAGGAACACTTTAAAAACAAAAAACCTTCCGCCGGAATTAGTCCTAGGTTTCTTTGAATTTTTTGCTTAAAGTCTTGGGCTAATTCATGCGCCATCACAGGCCATCGTGTCTGCCACTCCGCCATCACACGCCACTTCACAATGGACCGTCGCCTTGGGCCATCCACCGTGTAAGGGTGGCATTACAAAGTGGCTTGTTAAGAGTTTCCTTACTGTGCAACCAAGGTTTGGGAAAAATTCTGATAATTTTCCAAGCAATCTAAGTGTTAAACAATAACCTACTCCGATGACTCAGCACATCGCAATCGCTCATAAAACGAGACTGTAATGACGTCACTTGTTGTAATGTAAGCTGCAGGTTGCTATTTTTACGACATCTATGTTTGGTCTCAACAAAATTGCTACGCTAACGCTAAGTGACGTTTTTGCTAGTGACGTCATTTCGTGACACACGTTGCGTCTTTAAACTATATTATGTAACTTTATTACTTGTTTCCCGAGTATGAAGATAAGAATAATCATTATGTGTTGTAACACAAGGCCTTTCAAAGATCACAAAATTTTTCAAGGAAATAGGCAGTTCTAAATCCTAATAAGTAGTATAAGTAATGGTTTGACTTGACCTTCATCGGTTTTTATTAATATAAGTGTTCACACATCAATTAACTCTTCAGTTCTTCAAAGTTCTAAATTATGTTAATTACCACTAAATAAACTATCGTAAAATTTGAGAGATATTATGTCATTATTTTGGCAAACTTTAATCGATTTTGATCTTAATATTAAGATTAATGTTTAAGACCATTTGGTGTAACTTGTCAGTTTAATATTGCTTGTTGACCATACATTGCATTACTTATTTCGTAACAGCCACGGAGAGCGAGATCGAAAAGTTCGACGAGAAGGTTATGGAGATCATCGACAGCCTGACCGCCCGCGCCGCGCAGGCCCGCGCGGCGGCGCTGGTGTCGCTCCGTAGCGCGCTGCAGCGGCGCTACGTGGGCGCGCTGCTCGCCAACCAGCGTGCAACTCTAGCTGACATCGTAGCACGCGCTATTCGCCGCGGTCGCGATGCGGAACGTAAAGCCGCTGCAGCACTCGCGCCCCTGCTCGCACTTCAGGTACGGTATACTCCCTCTAGCGCTAATGCCGCTCCGTAGTAAGGTTGCCAACCCTACTATATAATATAGTATCCTACTATATTGAGGACCCGCCTACTATATTTTTTGAAAAAATATATAGTAGGCAAAACTACTATATATTTTTTTCAAGAGAAAAAAATAAACAAAAGCAATAAATAAATATTACTTATATGCACATAAGTAATTGCATAAGTAATAACTTTGTGATTAAACACTTGTCTTTATGGTTGTTGAATAAATTATGAAAATGTTAGGACTTAAGTATGAAAAATGCACTAGGTACTTAAAAATCCTCTATACAAAACGGCAGCCTACTATATTTTTTTGGACTTTTTCGCCATCTACTATATTTTTACACTAAAAATCTTGAAACTACTATATTTGACGCAAAAAAAGTTGGCAACCCTACTCCGTAGCGTGCTACAGCGGCGCTACGTGGGCGCGCTGCTCGCCAATCAGCGCGCAACTCTAGCTGACTCCGTTGCACGCGCTTTTCGCTGCGGTCGCGATGCGGAACGTAAAGCCGCTGCAGCACTTGCGCCCCTGCTCGCGCTTCAGGTGCGGTGTACTCTAGCTCAGTGGTTCTCAATTAGTTTTTTACGTACCTCTCCAAGAAATACCTCAAACTCACGTACAGGGGGTACGTGAGTTTGATGCATTTCTTCTCCCGCGCGGCGGCGCTGGCGTCGCTTCGTAGCGCGCTGCAGCGGCGCTACGTGGGCGCGCTGCTCGCCAACCAGCGCGCAACTAGCTGACATCGTAGCACGCGCTATTCGCTGCGGTCGCGATGCTGAACGTAAAGCCGCTGCAGCACTGGCGCCCCTGCTCGCGCTTCAGGTACGGTATACTCTAGCTCAGTGGTGCCCAATTAGTTTTTTCTACGTACTCCAAAAAAATACCTCAAACTCTACGTGAGTTTGAGGTATTTTTTTGGAGTATTGCACCCCTCCCCCTCCCTGCAGGAGTGATATAAAAAAGGTAACTGATATAATACCTTAGTTAAGTAAGAGATTGTTCCGCGTACCCCTTATTTGGAAACACTACTCTAGCGCTAGGTCGCTACATGTGGGTGCGCTGCTAGCTGGCCTACACCTTTTCAGGTAACATCTACCATTGCATTGCTTCTTTTTTGAGAATATACGGTTCCGGATGGTTATGTTATGTTATTCCGGACTGTACACAGGACGACACATCAGAATCTGATAGTCTAGTCTGACTATAGAGGAGCTCGGTGGCGCAGTGGTTTAGCGCCTGGCCCAGCGATTGCGAAGGTTAAGCAACTTTCGCAAGTGTCGGTCGTTGGATGGGTGACCAATCTCGAGCTCCTCCGTGCTTCGGAAGGCACATTAAGCCGTTGGTCCCGGCTGCATTTGCAGTCGTTAACATCCACCAATCCGCATTGGGCCCGCGTGGTGGGTTATGGCCCGTCCTCCTCCTTATCCACCCACCAGGAAGGCCTGTGCCCCAGCAGTGGGGACATTAAAATGGCTGATGGACAGTCTGACTATACATGTTAACCTTGAGACCGGCTTTGTTTCACAACGTGTATCTGGGCAGATTCTATTTAAATTGAAAATGTAACAATTACTCCTCAAGTATACTAATTGGAACTGAATGAATCAAACTTTGTGAAACAGGTCCTTAAAGCATTGTGTTTGGATAACGCTTTGTCAATAACCTTTATTTTCTGTCTTTGTTCTCCCTTTTTATACTGGGAAGGGACCTGGGTTTCACGACACAGGGAATCCTAGTGTGGAATCCAGGGCTAAATGCATGGTTTTATTTCCACTTATCTGTACTAGATTATTAGCCAAACTAGTAAAAATGTACAAGAAATGTTATCAATCAAATATATATTTTTTTATGTCCTACGTAATAAAACCTGTTCTCGCAGTTCAACTGTTGTACTATATGTGCTGTCGTGTTTACTATAAAATTAAACAACAATACTTTTGCACCGAACAGCTTGGCGAGGAGGGCTCGGAGCAGTTCATGTCAGAAGTTCGTCCCGCGCTGACCGCAGCCTCCGTCGACCGCTCCGCTTCCGTCGAAACACGCACTGAGGTGACTATCAAAATAATTGCGTATTTACTTCAATCAAGAATACCCTAGAGATGCCCGGTCAGAGTAGGGTTGCCAACCCTACTATATAATATAGTATCCTACTATATTGAGGGTTCGCCTACTATATTTTTTGAAAAAATATATAATACGCAAAATACTATATTTTTTCAAGTGGAAAAATTAAACAAAAGCAACAAAGAATACGTATATGCACAAGTAATTGCATAATATTTTTTGTGATTAAACACGTGTCTTTATGGTTGTTGAAAAAATTATGAAAATGTTATAGTACTTACTTAAGTATGAAAAATGCAACTTCTTTAAAATCCTCCATACAAAACTTCAACCTACTATATTTTTTTGGACTTTTCGCCATCTACTATATTTTTACAGTAAAAATCTTAAAACTACTATATTTGATCAAAAAAAAGTTGGCAACCCTAGGTCAGAGTCTCAAAAATTGCATCTAAAATAGCGTCTCACTTACAAACTGGGCGCTTATTTTGCACTTAGTAAGTGATAAAGGATGTGTTTTTGTACAAAATAAGTCCCTCCGGCCGTATTCGCAACTGCGATTCGCAACCAGTTGCGAATTAGGAATTTTTATTCTTTGTTCGCAACCAGTTACGAATCCGGAGAACTTTTTCCTTAACCGCAACTTGGTTGCGAACAAAGAATACGAACTTCCCAGCTTTACGTAGTTGCGATGGGAGAAAAGCATTTCTTAATCTAAAGAGATGTCAAAATGTGCAAGGGGTGGAGATCTATCGTATAGCGCTTGAATTTTGAAAATCAATCACGAACTTTTTGAGACTTATCGAAAACACCTCATACATGCGACCTCATTTCGTCCATACCCTTCCATTTCGTATTATCAACTTTCTGTCACTTTTATGATTTAAAATATTTTTCATGACCATCATAGACAACTATCAATATAAGTAGTAAAAAATCCATATTATAGTTTTCTTATCATAAAAAAACCGGACAAGTGCGAGTCGGGCTCGCCCACCGAGGGTTCCGTACAGACCTACATCTATACATAAAATAAAGCTATAGAAAAGTTGTGTCGGTACAAAGGAAATATTTTGAAAAAAGTGGTTGGTAGTTATTAGTTTTTTATATGAAAACTGTACTACGGAGAGTTCAAGCTTTATCCCAGGTTCTACCTACCGGAATTATGTGAAAAATAACCTAGATTATAAGTTGGACTCCAAGCTACGAAACTGTAAAAAAATACCATCAAAATCCGTTCAGCAGACTGCTATATATAGATAACCATTTGAAATCCTTTGTCGCCACGTAGAAAATAACCCTTCCAGGGATTACGACCTAAGGAATTGACCACGGGCGAAGGTTTGAAATGGAATAGTACATTACTGCAGCGGCACTCAAGACAGGCATTGAAGAACATACGTGAGTCCATCAATGCCTAGTTGCGGCCAAGGCTTGTGTAGTACTTTTAAACTTTGAACTTTTTAGTTTTAAAAGTTTTAAGCTTTTTATTTTAATTTAAATTACTTACAGTAATTGAAAAAAGAAAATGGAAAGTGGAATGTGCACATAAAAGCCTTTCATTTGATACACATATTGAAAAAAAAAACCGGTTTTTTTTTCATTTATTTCCAGTTTTTCATTTTTTTTTCCAGATTTTTGGAAAGTGCTCATCAAGGCCTTTCATTTGATACCCATATTGCAAAAAAATTTTTTTTTTTTTTCAGTTTTTTGGAATGTACTCATCAAGGCCTTTCATTTGATACCCATATTGCAAAAAAAAAATTACCTTTGGTTTTAATTTTTTTTCAGTTTTTTGGCAAAAAACTTTTCAAAAAACTTTCATTTGATACCCATAGGTATTGAAAAAAAAAATTTTTTCCGTTTTTAATTTTTTTTTATCTTTTTGGAATGCGCTCATCAAGGCCTTTCATTTGATACCCATATTGCACCAAAACAGTTTTTTTTCGTTTTTCTATAATGGAAATAGGCGAGATTTTGGTTGTGTGAAGCCGAGACTTTTATTGTAGTGGTGGCTACCTCGGCTGACCTTACCGAGTAAACTGTCTTGATTATACTTGGTGCCAAATGCTCCAAGCAACATCGGAATGCGATGCACCTGCATTTTAATGTAAACTGAAACAATCTACCACTGAACTATTCAACACTTGACACTGGCAAAAATTACTTCCAAGAAGAAAGTAGATTGCCAAAACAAAAATAAGAAGAAGAAGACCCCCTGTCATACAGCGTGACATACCGCCATGTTGCGAAAATATTTAGAGCCAAATTTATTACTTTTTAATTTTATTTTTAAAATTAATTAACTATAACAATATTTGAAAGGATCTGAATAATTAATAATAATAATAAATATTGATATTTTAAAAAGAATTAGTGGCGCGATTAATTCAAAAGTAATTAGAAGTTAAACTATGACCGCGCATACCGTTGTTTCACCAAGATGATTAATAATTACGTATTTTAATGACCATATTTTATTATGATTTAATTACAAATATACAGTTTTCAGATTTATTCCTGTAAGTGTAGTTTATGACGCTATTACCTGCCAAATTTCATAGTTCTAGGTCAACGGGAAGTACCCTATGAATTTTGATTCCTTTGAGAGTATCGAAAATGCGTTTTTTGCGCCTCAAACGGCAGTATCTTTTTTTTACGTTAACTTAGAAGTTTGATTTTTTTACAGCTTCAAGGGCCCGTAGACCTTAGTATATGGTTTAAATATCAATTCGATACCTCCACGTGTTTCCGAGATAAAGGGTCTTGACAGACAGACGGACGGACGGACAGACAGACAGACGGACAACAAAGTGATCCTATAAGGGTTCCGTTTTTTTCCTTTTGAGGTACGGAACCCTAAAAATAGTGGTCAGTCAGTATTCTCTTGAAAAGTTTGAATGCAAATCAACAAAATAGTGTATCTACAAACATATAACAAAAGTTGCGAATAAGGAAAAAAAACTTTGGTCGCAACTGGTTGCGAATCAGGATGTCTAGTTGCGGTTAAGAAAAAAGTTCTCCCGATTCGCAACTGGTTGCGAACAAATAATGAAAATTCTTAATTCTAAACTGGTTGCGGACCGCAATTGCGAATACGGCCGGAGGAATCTGAGGTGCCATTTTTCCGTACTGTTTTAGTTCGTGAAGCGTTATCTAGGATATTCTTGATTGAAGCGTATTTAGTACAGACAGCCCCTCAGTTATCTGATAAAAAGACAAGGACCTCAATCGACTTTGAACTTGTAGGAAATGTTGTATAGCAGTATGGAATAATAGGAGGACTGAAAAAGGAAACCTATGGAAGTGACATAAACTGCAATAACAAAGCATTCGTGACGTCAGGCGCGTACCGTGCCCGCCATTTTGTGTTGCGTTTACATGTTACAATTTCGACTCTATGCTGTACACATAAGGTGTATGTACACTAAGCTAAGCCGCCATGTTTAGTTGCGTTTGGGTAGGGTATGCAAGCGAAGTAGGGTATGCACGCTTTTTTCGTAGGTATGTCAGGTCCATCTTATTCCTTCGTCATTGTAGGAGGATGGTATGCTACTTGTAGGAAGACCAAAGGGAAGATCTTCCTTCGGGCTGGGTGGTATTAGTCCAGGAACCGGGTCCAACCGATCATGGTTGGAAGTTGTATATTGGTGAGGACTCCGTTAGCGAGATTTAGGTTTTCATACATTTGTTGATATCAGCGCCAATTAGTAAACACGGTGATGATAACTCATTGTTGTTCCGAGTGTTGTGGTATGTGCGGCGTATCTCCGCCGACTTACCTAGATCCCGTCACAAACTTAATATTCTTCGTCTTAAGGCTTAAAATCGATTGGACTTTTTTAATTTTGGATAGCCTCGTGTGCTGCTATGTGAATGTTAACCCACCAATCTATAACATAACACATAACTACTATAAGTACTTTGTTGCCAATAATCCTGTCACCCTGTTGTAATTATCTGGTAACGATATATTTAATTTGGTAAATATCGTTACTTATGGCTGTTAAAGCTGATAAGTTTCTTGCGCCCGTTCTTCTTGTCAGCTAAAAAAGTCTGGAACGGGTGGTAGGAAAATATTTACGATTCAAAAGTACTTAATAATTAAGTTTATTTTAATAAAGCTATTTTTTTCTTTGACGTAGTATATACTCAGTAGAGTAATGATTTCCAGTGTTGCTCATCCCTGGCTGTGCTTTGCTACCTGTTGGAGGAAGACATCAGCGAGATTTTGGAAATCATGAAAATGTACGAAACCATCTTTAGTGGCAGCTATCTAAAGGTGAGCAAACGGTGTTTATATGTTGACATCTATAATTTATTAGTACAAATCTATAACATGTATTCTCATTATGAATTATCAATAATTGTTTAAGGGGCGGTAATAGGAAAACATGGTTTGCGGGGGCCATATTTTTATATAGAAAACTTAAACTTGTAGCCACCAAAAAAATCATACGACAAGCTAAAGAGTTCATCTAGTTGCTACAAATATTAAATTTCTTATAAACCTCACAGATGATTGTAAAAAAAAAAGAATATCACCAAAAGCGCTTGTCGCGGGCCATATTTTTGGCGTAAATAATAGCGTAAACGTATTGAATTCTACATCAAAATACACTTTAACGTACTGTGCAGTTGCTCCAATAACTTTTTTTCAAGAAAGATAACTGTGCTAAAGATAATGATGAAAAAACAATGAAAAACATCGAAAAAGTGCAGAAGTGAGGTTATTTTCCATACTCTTTACACGTAAAGAAAAAGATAGAGACAAAACGGAGCCTTAATTTGGAATTACATTAATACTTACAGCTATAATTTGGCGCTTATTAAAAGTTATAATGTACCGTGCTTTTTAGGGTTCCGTACCCAAAGGCTAAAAACGGGACCCTATTACTGATGAGTTATGAGTTGTAAATGAATACCAATAGCAAAATTTTTTCATCTTATAGTTTTTGAGATATTCAAGATTTTGCTGCGGTAACGTTTTGGGATTTCATGTCGAAACCTGCATGTCGCGGAAGTTTGAAAAAAATACCAATTATAGACCTTAATTTGTTCAAAGTTCAAACATAAGTATTTCGATTTATCAACAAATATCGATATAATTATTTTTTGAAAACTGGAAAAAACCATTTACTCTTAAACTAGTACATTTGAAAATAAATAAAAACAATTATATATACCTATAATATACCCTTTAAAGGTGTACAAATCTGGATTAACAAACTTTACGCGATATGAAGATATAAAGAGATCTCATCAAATTTCCAGCTACTTATCAAATTTCTACTTTGGCAATCGAATACGCAGCTCCATATGAATACAAAACGATAGACTATAGTGAACAAAGTAAATTTGTTCATTTTGTTAAAAAACATCCCTGAAAGTTTCAGCTTTAAATCTCGGATGGATAAAAAAATATTCAAAAAAGAAGTGCCAGCAACTCTACTATAAACCGACTAAATTACGGAGGCTACAAAGTTGTATGGGATTTCAATATTGTCGAGATTTAGCCACAAGCAATTTCCTTTGAGAATGCATTATTGTCGAGTTTTGTTTCAAACATAGTTAGGTGAAAAGTACATTGTACAACCCGCGCAGATAAAGAAAGAAGAATTTAAAATTATAAGTTTTTTACTTTTAACTTTGACGTTTTTTTATGTTACCGTAAATGTAGTACCTAACTCATAATGTGTGTAGATACTGAATGGGGAATAGTAAAAAAACATTTTCTTTAATTTTCTTTCATTCTTTTTTTTGCCTACATAGCTTACCACAAAAATATAAATTGAATATCTATAGTTAAATTACTTACTTTTATACTTACTTATCTTTATAATTCTAATGAGTGTTCTCAGAACAGATTGCCTTGTTTGCTTGGCGAAATCTTAAAGATACAAAACAATCATAATAAATATTTTTTTATTGGTGGGGGGCAGCGAACGCACGTAAATTTTTTGCAAGCGGACTCTTAAGCGCGGAGTGAGACCCCCTGACGTAGCTCTATTACAAGATAGTGCATTCGTATAGGCAAGAATCGTTTGAGTATTGTTCTTGAATACGAGTGTCATTCTCACAAAAACTGGTTTGGATGTGGCACACAGATATTTATTAACCCATTCGTCGTGGACATGGCTGGTTCTAATTTAGGTGTATTATTGTCAGGGTGACGGCAGCGTGAAAGTGTCAGGCTTGGTGGTAGAAGAGGCGGTGCTGCACGCAGCGGCGCTGGACGGCTGGGCGCTGCTGCTGACGCTGGTGCCGCCCGCGCACGCGCACTCGCTGCTGGCCACCGCGCCGCCGCAGTACCCGCGCCTCGCCTCGCTGCTCGAGGCGCACGGACTCGAGGTAGTATTGTGTGTCAGGGCCACGGTAGCGGCGCCGGACGGCTGGGCGCTGCTGCTGACGCTGGTGCCGCCCGCGCACGCGCACTCGCTGCTGGCCACCGCGCCGCCGCAGTACCCGCGCCTCGCCTCGCTGCTCGAGGCGCACGGACTCGAGGTAGTATTGTGTGTCAGGGCCACGGTAGCGGCGCCGGACGGCTGGGCGCTGCTGCTGACGCTGGTGCCGCCCGCGCACGCGCACTCGCTGCTGGCCACCGCGCCGCCGCAGTACCCGCGCCTCGCCTCGCTGCTCGAGGCGCACGGACTCGAGGTAGTATTGTGTGTCAGGGCCACGGTAGCGGCGCCGGACGGCTGGGCGCTGCTGCTGACGCTGGTGCCGCCCGCGCACGCGCACTCGCTGCTGGCCACCGCGCCGCCGCAGTACCCGCGCCTCGCCTCGCTGCTCGAGGCGCACGGACTCGAGGTAGTATTGTGTGTCAGGGCCACGGTAGCGGCGCCGGACGGCTGGGCGCTGCTGCTGACGCTGGTGCCGCCCGCGCACGCGCACTCGCTGCTGGCCACCGCGCCGCCGCAGTACCCGCGCCTCGCCTCGCTGCTCGAGGCGCACGGACTCGAGGTAGTATTGTGTGTCAGGGCCACGGTAGCGGCGCCGGACGGCTGGGCGCTGCTGCTGACGCTGGTGCCGCCCGCGCACGCGCACTCGCTGCTGGCCACCGCGCCGCCGCAGTACCCGCGCCTCGCCTCGCTGCTCGAGGCGCACGGACTCGAGGTAGTATTGTGTGTCAGGGCCACGGTAGCGGCGCCGGACGGCTGGGCGCTGCTGCTGACGCTGGTGCCGCCCGCGCACGCGCACTCGCTGCTGGCCACCGCGCCGCCGCAGTACCCGCGCCTCGCCTCGCTGCTCGAGGCGCACGGACTCGAGGTAGTATTGTGTGTCAGGGCCACGGTAGAGGCACTGGACGGCTGCGTGCTGCTGCTGACGCTCGTGCCGCCCGCGCACGCGCACTCGCCTCGCTGCTCAAGGCGCACGAGCTCGAGGTAGCTAATGTATTATGTGCAGCGAACTAAAATCTATGGAAATGTAAATGCAAAAAAATATTGCTTAAAAAGGCACCACTGGGCCGAAAAAGTACAACCCGCTCAGTTTTAGTCGGGCCAGCCAGTGACTGACGTTAACGTTCTTTACAATAGTTGCAGTTTGTATTGTAGAGGCGTGCCTCGCCTCGCTGCTCAAGGCGCACGGGCTCGAGGTAGCTAGTGTATTATGTGCAGTGAACTAAAATCGATGGAAGTGTAATTGCAAAAAATATTGCTTAAAAAATGTCTCCACGGTGCCGAAAAAGTACAACCCGCTAAGCTTTAGTCGGGCCAGCCACGCACCCAGTGACTGACGTTAACGTTCTTTACAATAATTGCAGTTTGTATTGTAGAGAAAAGAGAGAAACAGAACATTTATTAGAAATGACGTCCTGTGTAGTCAAATGGTGTAAAAGACACAAAGAAGACAGTAAAAATATGCAGAAATAATGTATCATATTTTCGTTCAAGTATAGAAAATATCTATGAGTATACAAATTATGGTATCGTCAATAAGCAACCAGTGCTCAGACGCTTTGTGCTGCATAATCAAATGCCAGCATTTTTAGCTTCATCCACTTAGTTGTACTTTTCGTGTGGTGCCATTTTTTAGCGCAATAATGCTTGTTCCATAGATTTTAGTTCGCTGATTATGTGTCAGGCAGGGCGATGTGTGTCGTCGATTCTAGGAGTTGTTCAGTGCAAGTAGACGCTAGATTTTTTATTTTACCGTGTCAGCTATCATAATACAAGACTTATTCCACAGGTCCGCATGGCAGCCGGCGGTGCTCTGGCGATCGCGCACGAGCACATTTCCGAGGTGGACGAGACGATAGACTCGCAGATAGAGCCCGTACTACCGCGACTCGAGCAACTCGCCCGCGACTCGCAAAAGTTCCGCGCCAAGAGAGACCGCAAGCTGCAGCGGGCCACCTTCCGAGATATACTCAAGTATTTTGAGGTAAGTGACACATTTTAGCAGTGGATGTAACGATAGGACACATAAAACTGCACACATAATTCCTATCTTCAAAAATGGGGATAAATCACGATGTGAAAACTATAGACCGATAAGTATTTTATCCTGTTTCGCTAAATTATTCGAATCTTTGGTCTACAGTCATTTATACAACCATATGAAACCTTTACTTTCTGACAAACAACATGGCTTTGTTAAGGGCAGATCGACCGTCACCAATCTCTTAGAATACAAGAACTACCTTTGCCAGAGTTTTGCTAGAAGCGGTCAGGTTGATTCCATCTAAACAGATTTCTCAAAAGCCTTTGATAAAGTTAATCACAGATTGCTTTGTAACAAACTCGCTTCTTACGGTATTCATGGCAGCCTACTTCGCTGGATAACTTCTTACCTCAATCAAAGGAGTCAGTTGGTGGCTCTAAAAGGTTTTACTTCATCTCCAACACAGGTGACGTCTGGAGTGCCTCAAGGCTCACACTTGGGGCCTCTTTTATTTGTTATTTTCATTGACGATCTTGTGAAACAATTGTCTTGCGAAGCTTTGTTATACGCCGATGATTTGAAAATGTTTAATACTATATCTTCTAATGACGACTGCGATGCTTTGCAAAAAGATTTGGATACTGTCTCTAAATGGTGTAAATCAAACCATATGTATCAATATTAGCAAATGCTTTATTATAACATTTAGTAATAAGCGTAACTGGATCGTTAGGGATTATTCGATTGACGGTCGGGTTCTTACAAGATCAACTATTGCTAAAGATCTAGGAATTCTATGTGACGAAAAACTTTCATTTCGAGAACACTATCAGTACGTCACCACAAGAGCTAACCAACTCCTTGGATTTGTTTTTAGATCTACTAAGGGCTTTAAAAATCCTCGTTCCCTGGTGTACGTACCTCTTTAACAGTCTTGTCCGAAGCATCTTGGAGTATGGCAGCCCTATTTGGTCGCCTTACTACAAAGTACATACTGATGAAATTGAGAAGGTGCAGAGAGTCTCTGAAATTGCTGTTTCCGTCAACAGCTTGGACGTGTTATTTGCAGTTACGAGGAAAGACTAGTCAAATTCAATGTTCAAAAACTTGAAGCACGTCGAATGTATTTCGATTTTATCTATAAAATTATTCATATTATAGATATATAAAATTATTCACTCTTTTATAGATGCCCCTGATTTATTATATCAAATAACATTTATTATAAAATACATTGCGCGTAGGTCTAATAAAACGAATCTTTTTGTCTTACGAACTTACAAAAATAATATTTCCTATTACAATCCTTTGGTCAGGATGGCTCGCCAGTACAATGATTTGGCAAAGGATAACTCTCAACTTACTATATATTACGATATATTCACTCCTATACTTATATCTTATATTAAAACACTAAAGGACTGGTAATGTTATTTTCCTCTCGCCCTCTGTTTTCGGATAAATAATAATGGATTATGCTAGGTACTCACCTTATAAAAACAGCGGGGTAAATAAAGGAACAACGACAGATATAGTAAATAGACAAGTATAATTTTGTTTTGGTTTCGTTTGATTTTATACAATGCTAAATCTGAAATTGGGGGCGGTTAACCGCTGAAATTCACTTGGATATAAAATAATACATCAGAAATATTACCTGCCGTTCCCCGGGTGTTGATGTTAGCAAAGGTTAAATCTTAAAACTACCTAACTCAAAGAAACTGGGTGATTCTCTATTCCACACCAAATAGGGCTGACTCAGTTTAGGCACTGAGTTTGTGCAGTTACACTTACAATATATTGTCTTTGTTAATTTTACATATCTAATATAATTAATTTCTGTTATCACTAAATTTTTATTGAACACATTTGTCTGGATTGCAATTCAGTTAATAACTTCAATGTACTTGTTGATATCAATTTGTAATAATTGTAATCTGTGTTGTGTAATAAACAAATAAAAATAAAGATAGGCTTGGACACAGAGCCTGATCTAACGGGACTCGAACAACTCGCATGCAACTCACATAAAGTACCGCGCCAAGAAGGACCGCAAGCTGTAGCGATCCCATAAAACCTCAATAACGACATCCATATCGAGTTTGGGCTTTTTATCCCATTTACCCTTTAAGGGGTTGATTTTCAGAAATTTACAAAATACATGTTTGATTATTTATTTATAGCAGTACTCCTACGAAGTTTCAAGTAGTAATGTCTATTTTATATTTTTTCCATACAAAGTTCGAACCCCATTTGACCCCTTAAGGGGTTGAATAACGTCTACCACTTAAAAATAAATGCCATTTTTGTAGTCAACATCCCATAAAACCTCGAACCCCATTTGACCCCTTTAGGGGTTGAATAATGTCTACCACTTAAATATAAATGCCATTTTCGTAATCAACATCCCATAAAACCTCGATAACGACACCCATATCAATGTTGGGCTTTTTTTACCCCATTTACGCCCTAAAGGGTTGAGTTTCGGAAAACCACGAAACACGTGTTTGCTGAAGTACTCCTACAAAGTTTCAAGTTGAAATGTTTATATTATATTTTTTTTCTATACAAACTTTGTACCCCCATTTCAACCTTTTAGGGGTGGGATTTCCAAAAATCCCTTCTTAGTAGGTGTTTACACTGCATAAAGTATCTATGTACAAAATTTAAAGTCTCTAGGTTCAGTGGTTTGGGCTGGGCAATAGTCTGTCAGTCACCCCTTCATTTTTATATAAGAGATGTGAGCACTATGAAAGGGTTTTGGAAAATTCCCGTTATACAGGGTGCTACAGGGTGTTCCAGTTTGTATGGAGATTTGTATAGGTCTGAAGGTAGAGACTCCATTTTTGGAGGGTAGATACCTTTCATAGTATAGGTGAGCATTAAGAAAGGGTTTTGAAAAATTCCCGTTATACAGGGTGCTACAGGATGTTCCAGTTTGTATGGGGATTTGTATAGGGCTAAACCATTTTTGTTGGTAGAGATTCCATTTTTGGGAGGGTAGATACCTTTCATGGTGTAGGTGAGCACTAAGAAAGGGTTTTGGAAAATTCCCGTCAGACATGGTGCTACAGATGTTCCAGTTTGTACATGAATTTTTATGGGAAAATTTAAATGTGTGAAATGAGGTCTACTGATAAATACCTAGGTAATCTAGGTATATTGACAATCCGTGACTTTCAAAATAAATGCACAACTATCTTAATCACGCGAACGAAGTCGCGGGCAAAAGCTAGTTTTAA
This sequence comes from Agriphila geniculea, assembly GCA_943789525.1. NCBI lineage: Eukaryota > Metazoa > Arthropoda > Insecta > Lepidoptera > Crambidae > Agriphila > Agriphila geniculea. The sequence continues at coordinate 24,816,012 of OX038875.1, read as the reverse complement.
ATAAAAATAAAATGTTAAAAAGTTACTGCTCTGCTCTAAATGTTAAAAATTTTCGCGATTATTTGAGAAAAGTACCTACTATACAACCCTTGGCCGGAACTAGGCATCGATGGACGAACGTGAAAGCCTGCCGCTGCAGTAATATACTATGGTAGATGTGTGTGTATATAGGAGCACACCCCGGACACTCCATACAACCGCTCCGCTATTATCTCCTATATAAAAGGTGTATTTTAACCACTCTATAAATTTTACGGATGTGTTCAGCCCATGAACCTGAACAACTTTCTCCATGAAAGGTGTGTCGAAATACGTCACAAAATTTAGGTCATCCCTCTTACTAAACTGATCACGTGATCTCTTTGATTTGTATGAAAAGACAATTTTTTTGACATATTTGACCCTATGTTTCTTTGAGAAAGTTGTCCAGTTTCATGGACTGAACACATCTTTAAAATTTGGAGTGGTTAAAAAAACACCGTGTATGGTACCTATATGGTAAACAAGATGTTTTTTTAATCACTTCATCGTCCGTCAACCACTTCATCAACCACCACGTCATCTTAGAGGTATCTTATACAGACACTACACAGATGACGTGTTGTACATGCGCAACTGTGTGTGTAAAGCTAGGGCCACTACGAGAATCGTGTCGCCTCATTCACACAAATAAAGATATTGGTTTTTCACCATTTTAACAATAAAAATGTATTTACGTTGTGATATAGTGTTATCGTCACGTCCTAAATAGACGTGATAATATGGAATAATAGAACTTCCCTGAAAACCTTAGCTGACCTTCCTGTAACACGTATCTTAGATAGCAATTAGTATATAAGATGTAATTATGTTGATAATAGAGAACATTCTACATATGACTGTCTTTCATCCAAGACGACAACATAAAACCACTTCATGGCGACCGTGACTATGTCCGCGCCGCGAGATCGAAAGTCTTCGAAGTACCGCGAAAATAAGTTCCGCGCCGCCGCCGGTCTACAAGAAGACAACATAAGAAAGCTGTAAGTCCAATTTCTTTTTCGCTACGATGGCAAGCCAGTATCAGACGTCGTCGGCAAAGCCTTTTCAAACGGTGGCTGTTGGGATGGTGGAACTTCGGAGATCACAGAGCGGCTCGACGGGCGAGTGGACCATCAGCCAGCACAATTGTACGAGTATACCATAACTACTGCAAATCCGTGTGTGTGAGTGATTTTTTTTGTGTTTGTAGCAAGATTGTAAGAACCATTGACTGAAATTTTAGAGACTACAATTATTATTAAAATTAAGTAGTTACCTAACTATATAACATAATTTTCGGATGTTTTTGAATGATTGTTTAAATAATTATTAAAATAACTATCAATTTTGAGACTAGTAGGAAAAAGAATTACAAATAGCAAAAGGCTATTTCGATATTTTTTTTAAGGAAATTATGTCGTTAGTAACTCATAGCCATGATCAAGTTCGATGTAAAAAGTCGCGCTCAAGCGAATTTTGGGCCCTAGCCCCTAACTTAGTAAATGATTAGGTTAAATGAAACGGATATTTAGGTATGGTTATGTAGCTGTATTAAAAATCTTTTTGTATTTAGTTGCAATTAGGTACAGCAAGGGTTAGATTTAATAATGTGAGTTAAATATTTTGCAGGATTTGGAATGACGATTAGAATCTAATTATGGAAGTCAGGGAATATATGGTTTATAAAGGTTCACATGCGATTGGACTGATCACCCAAGAGCGATGAATCACTTATTTACCTTTTATTCAATTAAGGATTGTTAGTTTTTTTTTTAGGTCTTGGAAAGAAGTTCAGTTGAGTTTATGAAGCTCGATTATACGGTACACATTAAGTGAGGTACAATAGGGATTAGGTCCTTCAGTTATATCAAGGTACGGACGAGATTCCTCTTTTAATACTGTTGGAGACAAAATTGTAGTATGTCTTAATTCATGACCCTATAATTGTATAATGGTACATAGGTACAATTTTTTTTTTTTTATTAAAATGAAAATGAAAGTACGCCGGCGCCGGGCGAATACGAATACGAATATTATTGTATAAATATATGTACCTAGTGATGTATAATGTGAAAAAAAGTACCGATATTGTTATTATAAAAATTAAGTTATATCGAGAAAAGAATAAAGTCAATGTTACGTAACAACGCGACGAGTCAGCAAGGTCAGTGTCGTGTCAATAACTCGAGTAAATTTCGAAGTCAGCAGAATACCAGAGCTATGTCAATTCATAAATAACATAGGAACGTGCAAATTTTAATTGATTGAATAATTTAATGACGAGAAAGAGAGTAAACGTCATAGTAAATATTTCTTCGCCTGAATAGTGCGGAGGTAAAAGAAAATACGTGATAAAATGCTGATATATTATTTTGTGACTCTACTTGGTATTTACGATAAGCAAGAATCTCTATCATGGGAGGCGCGCCGAAGACGCACCCATGAGAGTATTGATTGCATAAGTGAAAAACATAATATTGTAGAAGTCGTTGTAATTAAAAATGGGTTTTATAAAAAGTGTATTAAAACTTTGACCCAAAAGATTTAATGGAATATAAAGAATTACCGGAAGGTTCGGTTATGTATTACGGATAAAGACTTGATATATGTAATGATTATCATTTATTGCCGACAAGTAGTCATATAGGCATAAATAAAATGACAAAGTATGTCTAGGACTGCAAAAGCAGAAATTTTGTAAAAAAAAAAAATAAATAATAAAGATAAAATGCTGATAATTACTACAGCATAACAGCATCTACTTCTTTTTAAAGAATTATGTTTAGATATTGTTGGATGTAGATTGTTTTGTTTATAATATTAAATAATATAACAGTGTAATGTGCATTAACAATTTGTAGCTTACCCAATTATTAGCGATTGATAAGGTTTTACTGACATAATTTATTATGACAGAATTTATTAATTCCACGTAAGAAAATGTGTGTTTATATATTTACATCAGATATTATAAATTTTAGATTGTAAAGTCTTGGAAACATTCATACATTAGGTATAAGCAGATCGCCTTTGTTTATATAATGTAAATAATTACTAGTTTTTTGTTCTTTTCTATAATAAGAAATTATTCCTAGCGTAACAAATGGATTCTTGGATTATTTTGTAATTAAATTTATAGGTGTACGATAAGAGACTTATATTGTAAATGTAATGTAAACAACTTGTTCCCATAATTAATATTGCATCTTTATTTTAATACAAAGTGATATTGTAATATTTGTAATGTAAGTCGAATCACGTACTAATGTAAATATATAATTAGGAATAAGATATTTAGAATTTAAGGATTTTCTTTTCAGGGGAGGGATGCCTGACCTTTTCAGGGGAGGTGTGATATAGTGTTATCGTCACGTCCTAAATAGACGTGATAATATGGAATAATAGAACTTCCCTGAAAACCTTAGCTGACCTTCCTGTAACACGTATCTTAGATAGCAATTAGTATATAAGATGTAATTATGTTGATAATAGAGAACATTCTACATATGACTGTCTTTCATCCAAGACGACAACATAAAACCACTTCAACGTTAAGAAATGGTTCTATGAGTGATAATAAAAATTCACGCCACCGTGCATGAAAGTAGACAGCTGTTCACACTCACGACTAAAAAAACACACGATTCGGCACATGAACTCGCGGGGTGGGTAATTGTGAAGTAATTGATTCTGGGGCGGGGCGGGGACAAACCCACCAACCACCCATGACCTGGCGAATATCTAGGTTATGCAGGTCGAGGCAACGGGAGATGCTCCTATGGAGAGGGCCCTTTCTGGCGCGGATGTACACGAAAAACGCCTTCGGTGCCTCCCAGGTGGCCTCGTGTCCACTAGAAATTTAAAAAAAAAAAAACAAAAAAGTGGTGCCGTTCCGGCTCTGTTTCTTCTTTCTTCGCTTTGGCTCTTCTTTCTTCACCTCCTCTCGAGTCCACTTCGAATCCTGTGCGGGGCGGGGAGTGCTAATTGTTTCGTAGTACTTATATTATGTTGTGGCAGGAGGACGAGGCGCCGGAGCTGAGCGTGCGCGTGGGCACGGAGAGCGTGGTGTGCGACACGTGGGCCACTCGCACGGCGTACGGCGCGCTGGCGGCGGCGCTGGGCGGCGGGCTGGGCGCGCTGGCGCCGCACGCGCCGGCGCTGCGCCGCGCGCTGCGCCTGCAGCAGGCGCCCGCCCTGCTCGCGCCCAAGCACCGCCCCAACAAGCTGCAGCGGGTATGTATATACACTGCGCCGCGCGCTGCGCCTGCAGCAGGCGCCCGCCCTGCTCGCGCCCAAGCACCGCCCCAACAAGCTGCAGCGGGTATGTATATACACTGCGCCGCGCGCTGCGCCTGCAGCAGGCGCCCGCCCTGCTCGCGCCCAAGCACCGCCCCAACAAGCTGCAGCGGGTATGTATATACACTGCGCCGCGCGCTGCGCCTGCAGCAGGCGCCCGCCCTGCTCGCGCCCAAGCACCGCCCCAACAAGCTGCAGCGGGTATGTATATACACTGCGCCGCGCGCTGCGCCTGCAGCAGGCGCCCGCCCTGCTCGCGCCCAAGCACCGCCCCAACAAGCTGCAGCGGGTATGTATATACACTGCGCCGCGCGCTGCGCCTGCAGCAGGCGCCCGCCCTGCTCGCGCCCAAGCACCGCCCCAACAAGCTGCAGCGGGTATGTATATACACTGCGCCGCGCGCTGCGCCTGCAGCAGGCGCCCGCCCTGCTCGCGCCCAAGCACCGCCCCAACAAGCTGCAGCGGGTATGTATACTGGGCGTAACAGCTGAGTTTTGCTAAAGTTTATTTACATAATGATGTCAATAAGACATATGAAGCTTTCATTAAAATATACAAGACAATTTTTGATTTGTGTATTCCTGTTAAAAAAATAAAAATAAAACATAAAAGTGTAATGAATTGGCAAAGTAAAGGTATACGTAATACATGTATAAATAAGAGAAAAATATATCATAAAATAATTAAAAATGGTAAAAGCAAGTGTAATATTCCATATTATAAAAACTATTGTAAAATATTAAAGTCAGTAATTCGACTAGCGAAAAGGAAATCTAATATCAAATTTATCGAGCAGAGTACAAACAAAGGTAGATCTACTTGGAATTTTATAAAACGACAGACTTCATCTGTGAATGACCTAAAACCAACTATTAATAACATTAAGGTGAAAGACACTGTCATCGAAGACCCAAAGACTATAGCTGATACTTTTAACGATCATTTCATTATGAATAACTCACAAAACATGATTAGAGGCAGTTATAAACCTTCCCCTGTACTAAATTGTAAAAGCATTTATCTAAAACCAGTAGACACAGATGAGCTGATTAAAATTGTACTAAGTTTGAAAAATAAAAAGAGCTGTGGTCATGATGGTATACCGATGCATGTTATTAAAAAGTCAAAATCAATCTGTGAACCTCTTGTCTATATCATAAACTTAATGTTAGAAACTGGAACATATCCTGATGAACTAAAAAAAGCTATAATTAAACCTTTATTCAAGAAAGGATCGAAATCCAATGTAAGTGATTATAGACCAATAGCACTATTACCCTCTTTTTCGAAGATTTTTGAGAAAGTCATGCATACTAGGCTCTACAACTTTTTAATATATAACAATCTACTTAACCAAAATCAGTTTGGATTTCAAAAGAAAAAGTCTACTACTTCAGCCATATTTAAAGTTCTTAAGATGGTATGGGAAGCTATCAGCAATAAAACAGCTTGTGTGGGCTTATATATAGATATGTCAAAAGCATTCGACTGTGTGAAACATGACATACTACTTTCTCAACTTGAAAACCTCGGTGTACGTGGTATAGCTTTAAAACTATTTGAAAGCTACTTAAAAAACAGAAAACAATGTACAGTAATAGACACTTTTAATGATAAAAACAGAACCGTCGATGAAGTACTTTCTGAATTTGGTAAAGTTATTCTTGGAGTGCCTCAGGGAAGTGTTCTGGGTCCGCTTCTCCTTTTGGTTTATGTAAATGAACTTCCTAATGTAATTATTCATTCGTGTGTTATGTTCGCAGATGATACGACAATCTTTATTTCTGAAGAAAATAAAATGAGAAGTGACTTTGAAAATGAAATAAATAAAGCATTGAAAGATATAGTTGATTGGCTTAAAACCCTAAATCTTATAGTTAATCCCACAAAAACTAAATTTGTACAATTTCGCAATTACAGGTCAGACTCGTATAAACTAAAAATTTATGTATCTAACTCACAAATAAAAGAAGTTAATGAAAGCAATTTTCTTGGAGTTTCAATAGATGCCAATTTGAACTGGAAATCTCACATAGAAAACATAAATAGAAAGATTTCGAGTTGTTGTTATGCATTGTCTATACTGGCAGAAAGTTCCTCGTCTGAAATAACTAGCACTGCTTATTTTGGTAATGTGTATCCTCTTTTAACATATGGAATTATATTCTGGGGTAACTCTGTCGAATCACATAGTACATTCCTGCTACAAAAAAATGTATTCGTATTATTTATAACATGTATTATGATGAAACGCTAAGAGAAATATTTAAAGAAAAGAAATTTCTTACTGTCACTAATATTTACATACTTGAAATTTGTACATTTATTAAAAATAATATGGAACTCTTTAACTGTACAAAATCTCTTCGTAACCAACGCAATAGATATAAACATAATTTAAATTATCCAATTGTCAAAAATAACGTGTACTATAAAAGTACTTTTATATATGGTATTAAAGTGTTTAATCATTTGCCAACAGAGATTAAAACATTAGAAGGTTTTAAATTTAAACAAATGTTAAAAACATGGTTTTATAATAATGTTTTTTATAGCTTAAAAGAATAGTTAGAGTTTAAGACAATTGTTAGTTGCATGCCTGATAAGGTAAACTGTTGATACCTACTCTAATTTTATCTTTTACATCTTGTAACACAGTTTAAAGCAATAAAGATATTCTATTCTATTCTAACGAGACACTCAACGAAGCCGAGGTCTACGTATTCTGCCCATAATCAGGACCATTTCTGTTCAAAATTATTGCTGGGAAACGATTTTAATTTTTGGTGTTAAAAAAGCATTGCTTACATTACCACGCAATGTAACGCGTACAACAGACCGCGCCTGCGAGTGTGTGCTACACAGCTGCGTGCGGCCGAATTGAAAGGCAACGATTGTGTACGTGCTCATGAAATACATTGAGTGATGACGTTTTGAAGCCATTTTTTGTTACGAAATACTTACAATTTTGATAATGTTGCTTTGGACAAAAATTAGGAAATAACGAATAAAATAAGATTTCATAAAAAAAATTGACTTTGACCTTCAATAACTTCGAAGCTATGCTAGCAGTTTCCCAAGTATGCTAATATTTAGTAAGTCTAAAAGACAAAAATTATCCTTATCATGGCCATAAGGCGTGGACTTTGGCTTCGTTGAGAATTTTGTTACACCCGTTATACTACACGCTAATTCGGCCTATTCCCATTGTCCCCCCCCACTGGAAGATATCAGGATTATTTCTATACATTTCTTTCCGATATCCCCCAGTAGTTGACGGGAATAGACCGTCTATACTTTATTTCCCGATTTACACCAGTCGTGAACGATGGGGGACGACGGGTATAGGCCGCAAATTCTCGTCTTTTTATCTCCAAAGAAATGTGGGCACTACATTGTTAAGATAAGAGTGAATTTGCTATATTAATTACCTTTTAGATTAATCGCTTTGATGCGCTTCGACTCTGCGCTGGCATGAAATGACTCTTTTATGCAAATGCCTACACACTTTGCTGTCGCAAATCCATACGGCGCAAAATTTTAAAATCCCATGTTTTTTACCTAATCAATGTAAGTATTGATTAAAGGTAGTAATTATTGATAAAACAAAGTTGAAGAAATTCTGCATCTTTCATACTAAACAAGGAGGCAACCAGCCAACCTGATGTAGGTAAGGTAGTAATCGGTAGCAATTCATGAATATACTTAGTACTTTAAAAACCATTCGCCACAGGCAACCAGCCATTCTAACGCTAACGAGAAATCGAAAGTCAAACAATAGCGAGGCATATATCTTGAATTCGGGTGGGGATTGCGCGGAACGCGTATTTTAGACATGCGTAGCGGTGAGGGGCGCGGGCGGCGGGAGAGGGGCGCGCGCTATTGGTCGTTCACAAGAGCACATGCACGAACTTATCCCCACTCCGTCGAAAAAATTTCAAGATAGAGTTTAGTCAAAGAAAGATGAGACTCGATTGGAAATTGAACTAATTTTGCGCCTTATTTTAAGGTTCAGTTTCCAATAACTTAACCTCTAAACGTTAAGTAATTTAACAGAGAAAGTGGCGCCGCCATTTCAATCTCATCTTTCGTTGATCAGAATATGCCTCTTACTCGTACTGTACTTATTAGTTACGTCTTTATAGAAACTGACAAAAATCTTACCATTCCCAGCACCTCCAGAACAGCGCAGCGTCGAAGGCGCGCACGGTGGCGCGCAACAAGAGCCGCGACAAGCGCTCCGCCGCGCTCGCCATATGAACCCCACAAACACCACACTACTGCAACCCCAACACCATAGAAGATCTCGCCGATTCCCCCACTATTAACTTTTGCGGTCTTAATACTAAACGAACAATATCGCACATCTAGTTCTTTAAAGTCATAAATGTCAAAAAATCTAAAATTGAGTTAACTATGCCACAACTTTCCTTTTATACCCATGTATTGAGTGCTTAAAGATCGTTTTTTTTTAATTCAACAACTGTGCGGTAGACGCCGCGACTGTCATCATAGCATTAGTGCATCAAACACAGTTATAACAAAAAAAAAACTTTAATGTGCTCTACTGTCAAATTAAGAAACTGACACTAGATGTGCGATTATCTTTACACCCACAATAAACCAAAAAGTTTGCTTAAGAATATGACTCCTTGAGACGTTAAACGTAAAGAGTAATATTGCTAAGCAATATTTATGTTTTAAGCCGGGTTTCCACCTGCAAGAACTGCTGCGAGAACTTACACTGGCAACCTGTCAGACAGTAGCTTACAAGTGTTAACTAATAGTAAATGCACTGGCGACAGTTTGTCACGCGTTCACAAGCTACTGTGTGACAGGCTGTCAGTGTAAGTTCTCGCAGAAGTTCTTGCAGGTGTATTACCGGCTTTAGCCAAGGTGTAAACTTATTCTTTGTTTATTAATAAGGCCAATAGGTCTCATGTACAGTCACCAGCACGCTGATATACCACAACCTGTCAAATTTCCTGAATCGATTATAAACTTTATTGCTAACATTTTAAGGTTCAAAATCATTGGAGAAATTTGATTTTTGTATTTGATATACTTGATGTGCCGTCGACTGTACCATGGGAGGTTTCATTTCTCTACCTTTCAACCCTACAACCGGTTCCGACCAAAAAAAATTGGCCGTTATTTAGTATTAAAATCTCGGATTAGTTTAACGCTAGCATTGTTAGATTACGAGTCTCTTAGTGTTAGCTTAGGCTAGGTTTCGAACCAAAGATATTGTTGAGAAAAAACAAAAATGTTGGAACCGTTATATCATAAGGTCTGGTTATATTTAAGTTTGAATTAATTAACTTGCAATGTTCACAACTCACACCCTGCATTATGTCTTTACAGGGCTCAGTCGCAAAAACGTACTTTTCGCAAAATGCACCCCTCGCAAAAACTGCATTTTGTGAAAGGTACAATTTTTGCGAAGAGTGCATTTTGCGAAAGGTACATGCGACTGAACGCTTTAAAATTACACTTTTCGTATAGACGAAAATATACTGACCGATTTAAATCGTACCTTTGGAAGCTAATGTATTTATGAAATTATCATTATTGTCAGATGTTTTTTTTTTCAGTTTTGTATAAAGTTCGTTTTAGCTTACTCCATATCTTGGTGATTTGGGCTCGCCACTCATTCCGAATCGTAATGTAAGTTGTATATGCAATTACTGCCATTTTATTGTCCTAATGCAATGTTTAGTGAATTATACTAATGTAATTTTACGTTTGTTATATATTATTGATATTTTTATATCAAATTAATATTGTTATAGGGTTTTTTTTGTGTTACTCATTGATTATTATTTTATTCTAGCCCAGCCTCATCGATATTTTGACAGTTTGTTTTGTCTTTGGTTTGTTATTATGCAAAATAATCAAGTTGTGGAGTAAGGTTTTTATTTTAATGGTTGATATAATTATTATATGGCTTGCAACTTGGGCCGGCTCGCGGCGGCGCCGTAGCGGAGCCCGAAGAGCGTGCATCAAAAAACCCTGTCAGATCGTGAAAAAGTTGATAGTGTTGCTGAAACTGAAAAACATTCTCCATGAAACAAGTCGAAAAACTAATTTTTTTTTCGCCTTTCCATAGTTATTCGGTCAGCTGACCAATACATTTTGTATGGCAGTATGAAAATTTTTTTTAGTTTTTCGACCTATGCTCCATTGAGAAAGTTTTCAGTTTCACCAACACTATCATCTTTTTCAGGATCTGACAGGGTTTTTTGATACACGATGTACCTACAATGTGTTAATGAATGAACCCAAAATGGGATACAAACGGTTTACCCATTTTGGACTATCAAACTGAACTACTTTAAGTATAGAATCAACTCTGAAATCACGAAAATAAAATCAGGTTTCATACAAATTAATAACAACAATATCAAAATGTATGAAACAGTTTACGTTTTTTTCGCTATTTCAGAGTTGGTCCCATAGTAAAACTTGTTCAGTTTGATAGTTCGAAAAAATGGTTTTCTCATTTTGTGTTCATTCATTGACACGTTGTATGTATTTTACTTAGAGTAAAACTTCTCTGTAAATATTATTTTAATTGGTATTCGTCGTAACGGCCGCCTCATATTGTACATTAATTTAGGCTATACGGAATGTTGAAATAATATTTATGATGGGAAAATTTATTGTTTTATTTCCAAACACATGTAGAAAACAAGCTTTAGATCAATTTAATTGGCCAGTTGAGTCAATTTTATTTGCTTGGTAAGAATTCTAAAATTTATTTAACTTTAGAATGCTGTGGTAACTATAAATAAAACAACCATATAAACACATGACTAGGTTTACTTTCAGACATATAAATCACCTCCATACGTTCCCTGCATACATTATATAGCGACTCTTGGTCGGTCCTTAATTACACAACAGATAAACGTTACTTAAGCACTAACATAGTCATTCCCATGTGTATGGACTACACTCCTGCTTCCCGTGACTAGAACCTTATTACGAGTGGAATACGGTCGCATGGATAGATTCCAATACAAGAAACATTTGAGAATACAACAGGAATGAAGTCCATAGAATTCGTTGCTCAATTTAAACATCTGATAATGGAACAAATCTTAGACGCTTATCTAAATTGGTATAAAAGTAGATTTATAAGCTCATGACGTGTCAGATTCCAAACTACTGTAGCTACCGATTTTGTTAGTTTAATTTCCTAGTCATTTGAGTCTCATCTAACCGCAAGGCGAGGACAGATAATAAAATATTAATAGGTGTACAATGTCCTTTCATAATTGCACATTTTAAGGGTTACCTTAAACAAGTACTTGCTGTCGAATTAAATAGTGATTAACTTGACAGTAAAAATAACAAAGCATAATATATGATTTTATGACATAAGCCAAAAAACTTTTCCTCAAACAAAACGTTGGTAATTGGATGTCGTTGGCCATTTCTATCGAAACCGACATACCGACAACCATTCGCGAACTTTTTATGTTACAGCGGCTGCATTAAAACTTAAACATTAGCATTAGCGGACCAAGTCACTAGCAGAGAACAGCAAAAGAATTTAGTTGATTTAAAGTAACCCTTCACAGCAACACCAACTCAAGCTACAGTTCGCTGGTAAATTGCGGAGACACATTACGAATACCTTAACTTCTAGGGGTTACATGGTCTCTTGACACCGACATTCAGTGTGAATATTACTCGATAATTTTACCTATTATAGCAACTACAAGAGGACGAAATTTTCTTTAATAACTTTTCAAATACTTTACACCAGATAACTAGCTAAAGTAAAATTCACAGTTTTACACAACATATACCTTATATATTTAGTGCAATTCCGCGATACATACTGCAAAAATATAAATAAACATTTTCAATATAACTGCCAAAAATAATTTAAGAGTTTAATAATAATACGTCCCTACTCAATAAAGGCATTTTGATGAATGAGATAACTATGTACCTTATACTTTAAAAATAAACTATTTATTTACTTTCCTATAATTTGTAGGCACTGACAGGCCAACATTGCATACTTGATTCTATTCACCATAAAGAAATGATTATTTTATGAAGATTTCAATTACTAACTTGAGTAACTAAGGCTCTCCCATCTGAATTCCAACGAGCACGAGACTATTGTCAAAATTGGTAAATAACACATGTTTAGCCAAAATACATCATTTATAATAATCATTTTCAAATGGATCGATTATACTCAATTTATTATAAATCCAAATTAAATCACAACTTCTGTTAGCACTTATTTGCTCTGAAACACAACCTATTCAGTATTCACCAAATACATAAGGTGGCAATAAGAGGTATGTTTTAAGGCAACGATAAAGGCAGTTATTGTCTGCTATTTTATACCAGAAATACAAAAATATAGATTTAAGTGTGATATTGCAAATAAAATGACAACAATAAAAAAAAATCTTCAAAAAATAAACTGTGTCAAGAAATCAAATAAATTATGTCAAAGTGGGTGACGAAAATAACGTTCATTCTATATCCACTTTATCACAATATACCTATCATGTGCTACTCTACGACACTTATCCAAAACTACATCACTACCAAAAATGAAGTTATTTTTTTCGTGTCGTAGTTAACTAATAACTTGTATTTTTAAAATTGCAACATACTTTGGTATTCCAGTTACGTTACGACATTAACACAATATTTCGTTAATGCACGAAAATCCTCCATCATAATTACTAATTAGATTAACATTTGAGAAACACTGACTTAGGCCTTAGATAACAGTTACGACTTTTAATTATGTATACTATAAATAATGCACGTAAAACATCAAATAACGTGAACGGCTACTAAATGACTTAATAATATTTAAAGTGTGATATACAGACATTTGTGCGAAATATCCATGAAATGAAATACACCAATACCGACTAAATGGCGTATGAATACGGCTATTCTCCTTAAATGAAGTGTTTATGAAAGGTTTAATATTCCTTATCACAAGTGCAGATTTTGTAATTAATTATTAAGCTGTTATAAATACTTCAATAAACAAACTATTTGCAATGAAGAGTGTAACAATAATATCGATTGGCCTAACCCATAAGAATAAATAAAACTGGGTAGAACGGACACTCCCGCTCCGGACGGGCTCAAGATCACCGTATTAGCCTACACGTTAAACGGGATACTCAGTCGATTCACGGCCGGCGTCGCCGCTGCACGCGCCTTTGCCTGTTTGTGCGTTCCGTACGATCTTGGAAACAAATAACAATGGCGTCAAGTTAATGTGGAGTGTTTGGTTGAACAAACAATTCAAAAACGATGCCACATTTAGTTTGCCCAAAGATGATGATGACAGGTAAGGAACATTTTCTTAATATTATTTCGTTTATCAAAAAGACATAAACAGTTCTTTTTGTGTAGCCAATTGTTTCACCCGATAGTAAAATTTAGTTAAATACTTGATCGAAGTAAATACTAACTAGTAAAGTGCCTACAGTATTTTTTACTTGTCGTCAAATCTTTTTCAATAGCTTCGCCATCGGTCGTTGATCTTATATTTTGTAAAACTAGAATAATGATTTCAAAGCAAAGAAAAACTTATATTTTAGCAATAATATCTTTAGACGTAAGCAATATTTAACAGAAAACAACCCTTGCAACACGCCTGGATTACAGCGGGGCGTAACGACGTGAAGGGTAAGTAATAAATGGCGGCGTTTGGGTCAAAGGAGAGTCCGTTCTATCCAGTTTTATTTATTCTTATGCCTAACCATCAATCAAATTAAAACAAAATAAATATATAATATATTATATAAAATTAAAATAAAACACTACATTCATGATAAATGGCTAACATTTATCGCTAAATAACGAAATCTACACAATTTGCCTGAGCCCAATATATTTGACTTAATAACTAGTCCCATGCAACTATTTAACAGATTGCAATAGGTAACGTGACAATACAATGTTACAGTGGAAAATTGATCAGCAATCGAGCCAGGGGGCTAATTGTCTAATTTAAAAATCTATCGCAATCGCTTTTGTTTGACAGATGGATGTGACACATTGCTGCATTTCTTTGGTAAGTTTTTATTTTTGCAAAAAGAAGCACCAATGTCTTATATCCTGAAAGCGATTGCGATAGATTTTGAAATTAGACAATAGAAATGCAGGTTCCAAAAAAAACATTAAATTAAAATGTCATTTTGGATACTAGTAACTTCCTTAATGAGGTAAATGTTGGGGTAATAATATGAAATTAAATCTATAGACTGAGCAAATGTTTAATCACCGAAACAATGTTAACGGTCTTTGGTTTCTTATCATTTTTGTTACAACTGCATCCATCAAGAGGATTTCCAGACGCTTTTATAGGTGCGAGCAATATGAATACAGAGTGCAGCAGAGTACAGTTAAATTAGACGCATAACAAATGTTGCTAGCTACTTAGGTTTTCCAATACTGACTTTTGAATTTTAATAATTAGAATGTTATGTTCTAAGTCGGTTGAGGATATTCGACACAGGTAATAGAGTGCATACTGCTGTTTACTTTATGTACCGGGATTGTATAGGTGTATTAAAGATCTTTTCTGTAATTGGTAATGGTGTCGATGGTACAACCATGGGGTCTCATTAGGAACATCAGATGTGGCTTAGTTAGCAGGTACCGCCATCTAGTGTCTAATCCCAAAATTAGTTTAAATTCACCTCACTAGATGGCGGTACCTGCTTCAATTTATTGTAATATTCAATATACAGATAAAAAGGTCATGAAACTTTTAAATCGTTTCTTAAAAAAATCACCAAATGCAAAATTGTTGTAAATGCTTTGAAAATTTGGTGAAGTTTGTTGCTATCTGTGCTAGGCATGCTGCGTCGATAGCGGCGCCATCTAGCATTTCACAAGAAAAACATTTTTAATCGCCCCGATAGTCGCCTTACAACGGGCCATTTCTTTAGGGATTTCATGGGATGAGGTATCTGTACTAGTATAGTATTATGTAATCTGTGGTACAACTAAACTAAATTGACATGACTAAACTTAATTTTAGCATCCTGTTCTTGTCTTTTCGATACCAAAAGAGAAGGATGGAAAACTAAATTTAGTTTAATCCTGTCAATTTAGTTAGGTCATTGCCAACGGAATCGACACCATTGACTGCAAAAAACATCATCACATAACATAACACATTAAATGATGCCGTTCTACGGAAGTATATACGTGTCTGGAAATCTTGAAGTGCACTACTAGTACTATTAAATATATCTGTAAACCTATCCTACGTTCAGTTTAATATACATTATTTGACAGTCGGAACAGTATATCGTCAAATTACCTAAGTACTTTAGGCATTGTCCTAACCTAATACAACACGACTACGCGATCATCGCGCGAATTAACGACGTGACCATCGCGTGTTCGCGCGATAACAAGAAATGGGTCTCTTTATAACGCGACTACGAATTAACAACGCGAGCGACCGCGAACCCAAGTACAGCTCGCGCAAAATAATTTGACCCAAATTTTAGTACCACGTGACCTGCGCAGTAGCAATTTTAGGTACAAAAATGTTTAGTGCGCAAGCCATATTGTCTATGGTTTGGTTCAAGTTATATTGCGCGAGCTGTACGCAATTTGCGTGGGACGTCCAAAACGCTGTTTTTACTAGTGATGCAAAAGTCTGTCTTTAAGTCTTAATAAAGAGACTTTCCTCCATTTTACGCGAATGAAGTCTAAAATGAAGACTAGCGGTTCGTGTGGGAATATGAAAAACCAGATATTAGATTAGGAGACCTAATTCGACATCCAGTATGTTTGATCGCGGAATCGTTCGACTAAAATTCGCGCGAACTTGCGATGATCACGTTGTATTACATTAGGACGCCTAATAATTTTGCTTGACCTATATACGAGACTAAATCTTGGTCATAATTACGACTATCTAAAAATACCACGTATCAGGGTCCCCCCAGACCTACCGGTTTCCGTTCTTTGCTTTGCTGTTCGGCAATGAACCGCCGGCTAAGAGGCTCATTTTCAATCTATCGCATATTTTCAATCTAAGTACATTTCACATATAAGAATGTTCTGATGAGCTTTGTTCTTTAAACGATCGTTATGAAAACACAAAAAAATAGTTCAGATAGGTAATGATGACACCCACAGCTCTGTTCACAATTTATATAAATATGCGATCGATTTATTTTTAGCAATCGGAGACCATGTTCAGGGTGGAATATCTCCCATAAGCTTCCTACTTCGCAACCCAGACGATGATATTTGATAACATCAAGCTAATGGCTATCTTGCCAATTTGGTCTGGTCCAAATATGCGATAGATTGAAAATGACCCTGGTTGGCCGGCGGTCTAAACAGCAAGTAGAACAGCAAAGCAAAGAAACGAAACCGGTAGGTCTGGGGGGACCCTCAATCTTCATGGTTCACCCACAAGCAAAATCAGCAGTTGTCTTTAGGCCAAGTCTTGTCCATCTCAATAAATTCGTGGTAATATTAACATGTAAGTGCTACAGCATAACATTTAAAATACTAATTATTTACTAATCCCTTCCCACTCCCAGTGGTGAGTTTGTTTTTACATCATCAATTCCGATTCATATTTTTACTGAAAACTGCCTACAGAGTATGATATGTAGAGCTATAAAATGTTTCAGTAGATTATTCTTTACATTATCACATAAACAACTGTATGATTATTTGGTAAGGTCACC
Organism: Agriphila geniculea; assembly: GCA_943789525.1. Lineage (NCBI taxonomy): Eukaryota > Metazoa > Arthropoda > Insecta > Lepidoptera > Crambidae > Agriphila > Agriphila geniculea. The sequence goes on along the minus strand of OX038875.1, from coordinate 24,798,970 downwards.
ATTTTCATTTCTGTTTACAGTACTTAAGTACTGTAATGGGACACCCTGTATTTAAATACAGGGTGTCCCATAACTTTGCCACAGCTACCTTAAATATTGAAGGTAAAAAAAAAGTGTGGCAAAGTTTTGGGACACCTGTATAGTAGGTACATAGACAGTTCAGCAATTAAAGAATTTATTTAAACAAAAGTGAATACATATTATAAGAATTGACTGGTCCTAAACTTTACTATAATGAGGATAATGGAAAAATACTTTGAATGTTTTTTATGTAGGTAAGTATTTCCACAACAGATTTCAAGTTCTTTGAGTTATGGAGCGGTATCACAAAGTAAAATCTGTGTGGCGGTATCTCATATCGGATGCAAGTTATTTCTCGAATATTGTCAAATCGTTTTTACAGAATACTTATTACCATTAGGTTCTACATACAAATTTCATTGGGATTAATTGTTGATGCCCGATGTCTGCGTGAGCGAAGATGATGTTGATTATTCTGTGATTTACCTGTTCGATAAAATCGTTGTTAAATTTTTATTTGCTTATTATTTTAATTAGATGTTGCACTCTGCGAACCCAGTAATTAAATTCAAGTTATTGAAATAAATTTTCTGTGGGACGCCAATTTAATTGTCGCACAGTATCAACGTGTTATGGCTGAGACCTTGGAAGACCAGAGGCCGTATTACGAGCTCTTAAATCCTGCCAGGTTTATAAATTGCTGTAGTGACATCTCTTTCTCGCTGTATAGCAAATAAAAGAGATAGATTGATAGCCAGTCAGAAAACTGACTGGAAATAAGAGGTCATAATACAGCCCCTGAACACAATACTCGAAGATCTTCGTAGTGCTTCCCAAAGAGTGGGGCTTAGCATGAACATGGATAAGTCGAAAATCACGTCGAATGCCCATGTTGTGCCCGCTCCAGTTCATGCTGGGAACACTACACTTGAAGTTGTTGACCACTACGTATACCTACGACAAGCAGTCCAGTTAGGTAAGTAAAGAGATTTCTCGTCGAATCCAACTCGGATAGGCAGGCTTCGGGAAGCTTCGAAAAATCTTCGCATCCGACTTACCTCTGTGTTTCAAGACGAAAGTCTATGACCTGTGTGTATTGCCAGTGATGACTTACGGCAGTGAAACGTGGTCGCTAATTATGGTTTTCATAAGAAGGTTCAGGGTCACCCAGCGTGCGATGGAGAGAGCCATGCTCGGCGTTTTTAGGCCCGTCATATCAAACATTAAAATCGCAAACTAATGGCTAGTTCTGGTTTTTTAATATTTTGTTGGGACCACTACCACCAGCGTAAATTCAAGTTTGCAGCTTCGAAAGACCTGTGCTAACTTTGCAACACTCGAAAAACCGCGAAATTTTCGCACTTTTTTTGGTATATTCAATATAGTAAGCCCTAAACTATGCGTTGAAAAAATAAATATACACGTTCTTAAAGATGATAAAAATTTCTACAATTTGTGATCAGACCTAACTCTGTAGGTTAAATACTTACCGAGATACAGATCTCCAAAGATTTACAAGATTTTCAAAAAAGTTAAATTTTAAGATTTGGTCACTTTTCAACCCCGATATCGGGGAAAATATTCATTTTTGGGCAAAATTATAAAAATATATGTTGTATAAAATGAAATTAGCATTAATTTAAGCAAAAGACGACGTCTGTAGGCCATTTAGTTTACTCACAAATCTTAAAAATCCAAAAATGGGTAACTTCATTTTTCGCAAATTTGTTCTGTTTAGTTCTCACAATGGTTTGAAGGTAGTTTGAAAGGGGAATTAATTAATTGGGTGACTGGAAATAATTAAAGGCGACTGTAAATGGGATACTTAAATACTTACTAAACCGGGCAACGGTTTATTTTTTGGGCGACAAAATAACTAAACTGGCATCAAACTGTGGATTACAAAAATACGTAAGACGGGCGACTACATGTGGGAGACAAATAATTTAAGTTAGCAGTGAAAATTCTAAATAAATGATAAAAATACTAAGTGGGCAACTATTATACCAAGTAGGTAACAATATAACTGATTTAAGCTACCCAACATGGTATTTTTGTCATCTCGATTAGGATAATAGTCACCTTTTTAGGGTTCCGTAGCCTAAATGGCAAAAAACGGAACCCTTATAGATTCGTCATGTCTGTCTGTCTGTCTGTCTGTCTGTCTGTCTGTCTGTCTGTCTGTCTGTCTGTCTGTCCGTATGTCACAGCCACTTTATTCCGAAAGTATTAAGACTACACAGTTGAAACTTGGTAAGTAGATGTATTCTGTTAACCGCTTAACGAATTTAATACAAAAATAAGAAAAATAAAAGATTAAGGGGGGGCTCTCCATACTTGGAACTGAAACTGAAAAAAAATTTTTTCTTCAAACCAACACGTGTTGGGTGTCTATAGATAGGTCTTTAAAAATGACATTAAGGTTTCTAAGACAACTTTTTCTCAAAGTCAACCGTTTGAAAGATATTCACCGCCAAAGTGGTAAAATGTGTGTCCCCCCCCCTTTAACTTTTGAAATAAGAGAGTGAAAAATCTAAAAAAAATATATGCTGTAGATCTTAATAAACACTTTCAACCAAAATTGGTTTGAACGAGATATAGTAATTAGTTTTTGAGATATAGCATATTTTCCAAAACCGCAAATATAACTTTGTCATTCATACCAACACTGTGAAAAACAAAGTTATTTTTGCAAACGAAAAATAATAGGTGGTATTAAATATGGTATGGTATAAGGTAACTACGGAACCCTATGGCGCGTGGCCCGACACGCACTTGGCCGGTTTTTTTAAATAAACAATATGCCAAATTTTAAATGTTTTGTGTGCCATAAGGTTGTCGCCCAAATATTAATTTGGTCGCCCATTCTGAATAACTAGTTACTCAGTTTGTTTTTTAAAGTCACCCATTTTCAACATTTGTAGTCGCTCTCAGTCGGTCGCCCATTTAGTATTTCAGTACGCTACACCAGAGCAAAATTTGCATAGTGCCGAGTATTTGAGGCCTGTTTTTACGCAGGTACAGCTGCCTCTACAGCCTTTCTTGCACCTAAAAGAAAAAAAATCAGAAGAGAGGGGAGTGCCACTTCTCTCGTCATCGCAGGTAGTTGGAATGAGCCTCTGTTCGGTCTTTTGAGGAGTCAGGGTGGTTGAGGAACACTTTAGCTATGGTGATGAGTTCGACGTTTTTCTGAATTGCGCTCCACATTTACATGTAACATGTTATTCCCATGCCAGAAAAGGGTAAGAGGTTGTGTCGCACACAGTGAAGGCGTGGAGAAACATCTCGAATCCTGGGGAAATTCCAAATCTCCACGATTGAATGAGTTTGAGGAATATTGTAGATTCACCTCTGCCATTTTCTGGAAATAAATATTCTTCACAGCCGATCCCAAACCATTGAGAAGGACAAGGAGGTCCATAATCCTGTGTCCAATGATCGCAGTCAGCATCTTCGACTGCCTGTTTTGTCTCAATTCCCTGGTTTTGAAAGGCGGAGCATAGCAGAGCAATCAGTCTTTTGTTGCTGTCATTGGCCTACATAACTTCTCCTAGGCCATTTTTATAATGGTTGACTCTTCAAAGATGCCTTCCTTACACTGCAGAGAACCATAACGCATTACACGTTCAGCAGTTTTTGTGTACTTCTCTGCCCCATCTTCAGGATATCCGTCAAAGACCACAGCAACGTTCCGTCCGAAATGATTGCAGGTGTAGCTGACGTCGGGGATTCCGTCGTCCACTTAGGGCCCTTGTGGAGGAGAGACGCTCAAGTGTTCCGAGCGTCTCTCCAGGTAGGAGACCGTAAACGAGCCGGAGTCCGAAGGGACCGGCGCAGGGCGGAGACACGGAGATTGCCACCCTGGTCCCGCTGTCCCCGTCCAATGCGCGGATGGAACACCCCAGGGTTTTTAGTGGATGCACCACATAACCACCCCGTGTTCCCCGCACGTGGGTGGTATGCGAAGGCATTTTCCCTGGGTCAAAAAAAAAAAAAAAAAAAAAAGGTGTAGCTGACGTGCGTGGTTAAATGGCTGTTTGCAAACCAAAAAAAGTGCGAAAGTTTGACGAAATATGAAGTTACCCATTATTGGATTTTTAAGATTTGTGAGTGAACTATGTGGCCTACAGACATCGTTTTTTGCTTAAATTAAAGCTAATTACATTTTCTACAACATATAAATTCTGTGTACTAAGTATCGGGAATTTGTCAATAAAACAAAAAATACAAATTATTCATCTAAATTTATTTTATCGCCTTCAAAGTAGGCCCCATCGCTTGCAATACAACATCTCCACCGCTTCACCCAGTCTTCCATACATTTTTCATAGGCTATTTGCGGTATGGCCTTTAGCTCAATCAGCGAATTTTCTTTTATGGCTTCTATCGACTCAAAACGTTTTCCTCGAAGTGGTAATTTTAACTTGGGAAATAAAAAAAAGTTAGACGGTGCCATATCAGGTGAATACGGTGCTTGGTCGAGAACTTTTGTTGAATTTTTCGCTAAAAACTCTTTCACTATAATGGCTGTGTGTGATGGTGCATTATCATTTTCCATTGTAAAAAACGCCGAGGACTCAAAACTATCACCAACAAAAAGTGTAGTTTAAAACAAATTAAATGACAGATCCCGCTCAAATTTTGCGCGCTTAATCAGTACAGTGCTACCAACATGCGTAAAAAAATTAGAACGACCTCTTTTACGACTGACATATTCCCGATACTTTTTACACAGTAGTATATTCATATAATTTTGCACGAAAATGAATAGTTTCCCCGATATCAGGGTCGAAAATTGTCCAAACCATAAAATTTCACTTTTTTGAAAAACTTGTAAATCTTTGGAAATCTGTATCTCAGTAAGTATTTAACCTACAGAGCTAGGTCTGATTACAAATTGTAGAAATTTTTATCGTCTTTAAGAACGTGTATATTTCTTTTTTCAATGCATAGTTTAGGGCTTACAATATTGAATTTACCAAAAAAAGTGGGAAAATTTCGCGGTTTTTTGAGTGCTGAAAAATTAGCACAGGTCTTTCAAAGCTGCAAACTTGGATTTACGCTGCTGGTAGTGGTCCTAACAACATATTGAAGAACCAGAACTGGCCGTTAGTTTGCGATTTTAGCGATTTCTAGTGTAAGATATGACCGGCCTATTTCCTGCGTGATCGAATCAGAAATGAGGAGACCCGTAGGAGAACTAAAGCAACCGACATCGCTCGAAGGATTGCTCAGCTGAAGTGGCAGTGGGCGGGACACATAGCGAGAAGAACCGATGTTGGTTGGGGCGGGGCGGTTCTAATGGCTCGCGCGCACCGGACGACGCTCCGTGGGTAGGCCCCCCACAAGGGGGACCGTCAGGAGGGTGAAGGTAGCGGGAAGCCGCTGGATGCGGGCAGCGCAGGACCGAGCCGAGTGGATAGGGAATGCAATCTCGATCTCGTTCTCGCGAAATCTCGGCCATTTTTGACGAGATTAATCTCGGCCAAAAATCGGACGAGATCTCGTGAGGTAAACGAGATTGTACAGGAGTATAAATACATGTTTCCCGTAGCTTTTGCGATGATTCCTTCAACATCAGCCGCTACTATGATGTTAATGATACTGATGATATTTCTCCTTCATTACTTTCCGAGAATAACAAGGAAGGAATAAGCATCAGGAAAAACAAAGGATCTTTGACTGCACTAAAAGAGCCAAAAGGGAAAGCAATCGCATCTGCAAATTTGTGGCGAGTCGTTGATCAAGAAAATAATTAATCTAATTAATATAAATATAAAATAAATTAATAAGTCGTCGATTGGACCTTCATAAAGATTAGACGACGACTCTTTAAATACTTTATGCTTTTTCCAAAGCCATTTCCAAAATGTTGATTTAAATAACATTAAAAAAATTGTTTAATGAATGAAAACTGGTAGAAATAAATGATTTTTAAATATTACAGCAAACTTATTATTTCCCTATCAAAAATCCTATTATTGTGACAATTCGTAAAAAAAAGAAAAACAAAATCACCAATATCGCAAGATCTCGTAAATGGCGAGATATTTCCTACCTCGCGAGATCTCGGCTTAGCCAAAATCTCGCGAGATTGCATTCCCTAGTCGTGGAGATCCTTGGGGGAGGCCTATGCCCAGCAGTGGGTGTCATGCGGCTGATATGAGGATGATCAACGTGTAGTACCTGCGGCTACTCGCTGAGCTTGGGCTTCTTGGGGTCGTGCGGCTGATATGAGGATGATCAACGTGTAGTACCTGCGGCTACTCGCTGAGCTTGGGCTTCTTGGGGTCGTGCGGCTGATATGAGGATGATCAACGTGTAGTACCTGCGGCTACTCGCTGAGCTTGGGCTTCTTGGGGTCGTGCGGCTGATATGAGGATGATCAACGTGTAGTACCTGCGGCTACTCGCTGAGCTTGGGCTTCTTGGGGTCGTGCGGCTGATATGAGGATGATCAACGTGTAGTACCTGCGGCTACTCGCTGAGCTTGGGCTTCTTGGGGTCGTGCGGCTGATATGAGGATGATCATCGTGTAGTACCTGCGGCTACTCGCTGAGCTTGGGCTTCTTGGGGTCGTGCGGCTGATATGAGGATGATCATCGTGTAGTACCTGCGGCTACTCGCTGAGCTTGGGCTTCTTGGGGTCGTGCGGCTGATATGAGGATGATCATCGTGTAGTACCTGCGGCTACTCGCTGAGCTTGGGCTTCTTGGGGTCGTGCGGCTGATATGAGGATGATCATCGTGTAGTACCTGCGGCTACTCGCTGAGCTTGGGCTTCTTGGGGTCGTGCGGCTGATATGAGGATGATCATCGTGTAGTACCTGCGGCTACTCGCTGAGCTTGGGCTTCTTGGGGTCGTGCGGCTGATATGAGGATGATCATCGTGTAGTACCTGCGGCTACTCGCTGAGCTTGGGCTTCTTGGGGTCGTGCGGCTGATATGAGGATGATCATCGTGTAGTACCTGCGGCTACTCGCTGAGCTTGGGCTTCTTGGGGTCGTGCGGCTGATATGAGGATGATCATCGTGTAGTACCTGCGGCTACTCGCTGAGCTTGGGCTTCTTGGGGTCGTGCGGCTGATATGAGGATGATCATCGTGTAGTACCTGCGGCTACTCGCTGAGCTTGGGCTTCTTGGGGTCGTGCGGCTGATATGAGGATGATCATCGTGTAGTACCTGCGGCTACTCGCTGAGCTTGGGCTTCTTGGGGTCGTGCGGCTGATATGAGGATGATCATCGTGTAGTACCTGCGGCTACTCGCTGAGCTTGGGCTTCTTGGGGTCGTGCGGCTGATATGAGGATGATCATCGTGTAGTACCTGCGGCTACTCGCTGAGCTTGGGCTTCTTGGGGTCGTGCGGCTGATATGAGGATGATCATCGTGTAGTACCTGCGGCTACTCGCTGAGCTTGGGCTTCTTGGGGTCGTGCGGCTGATATGAGGATGATCATCGTGTAGTACCTGCGGCTACTCGCTGAGCTTGGGCTTCTTGGGGTCGTGCGGCTGATATGAGGATGATCATCGTGTAGTACCTGCGGCTACTCGCTGAGCTTGGGCTTCTTGGGGTCGTGCGGCTGATATGAGGATGATCATCGTGTAGTACCTGCGGCTACTCGCTGAGCTTGGGCTTCTTGGGGTCGTGCGGCTGATATGAGGATGATCATCGTGTAGTACCTGCGGCTACTCGCTGAGCTTGGGCTTCTTGGGGTCGTGCGGCTGATATGAGGATGATCATCGTGTAGTACCTGCGGCTACTCGCTGAGCTTGGGCTTCTTGGGGTCGTGCGGCTGATATGAGGATGATCATCGTGTAGTACCTGCGGCTACTCGCTGAGCTTGGGCTTCTTGGGGTCGTGCGGCTCGTCGTCGTCGTCGTCGTCGTCGGCCCACTCCCAGTCGGGGTCGTCCTCGTCGGGCTCCGCGGCCGCCTCGCCGCCGGATTCTTCCTCGTCCTCCTAATCGAATCGAATTATCGAATGAGGATTAGTGGCCACCTCTGGTGTTAGAGTTTATCAAACCGCCTGTGAGGCCTCTAACTTGGCTTAACGACTGTTATTAGGTGACAACTGTCCGGGACCGACGGTTTAACGTGCCCCCCGAAGCACGGAAGCGTTCAGTTGTAATGCCACCTTTGTGGCAACTTTTAAGTAAGGCAACACTTACATTGTATATTATCTTTTAAGTTACCTATTTGCATGTGAAGTGTATGACCGTTTTGGTTGTTCTAATAAATAAAATAAAAAATAAAATTTGCACAAATTTTCACAAAATTTGCACAAATTGGTGCAAAAGTTGTGCAACAATATTGCACAACATTTGCACAAATTGTGCACAACATTGTGCAAAAGTTGTGCAACCAAATTGCACAACATTCGCACAAATTTTGCACAAACTTGCACAATATCTGCACAAGTTGTGCACAAATTTGTGCAAAAGTTGTGCAACAAAATTGTACAACATTTGCACAAATTTTCACAAAATTTGCAACAATTGTACAGAATTTGTGCAAAATTAGTGCAAAATTTGTGGAGATTTTGTGCAGAATTTAGTGCATAATTAATTAATTAGTGCAGAACTTGTGGAGAATTTGTGCAGTATAGTATAATAGGCAGTACTAACATTTTTGAGTAAAGCACTATACAAGCCTTGGTCCACAATGACTGCACTGCTGGCCACGTTATGATGGCCTCGAGCAAAGCTTAACTACGCTCTCGGCCTTCAAGCTTGGTCATCATTGCAGCCCTTGCTGACCGCGCTGTGACGGCCTGGACCTGCGCTAAGCTCCGCTCTCGGCCATCATCATCGCTGCCAGCAACGCAGTCATTATATACCGCGGCAGTAATGTACTATTTTTACTTGTCAAATCTTTTTCAATAGCCCCGCCATCGGTCTTTGAACTCATATTTTTGTAAAACTAGAACAAAATAATGATTTCAAAGCAAAGAAAAACTTATATTTCAGCAATATTATCTTTAGACGTAAGCAATATTTAACAGTAAGCAACCCTGGCAACACGCCTGGACGACAGCGGGGCGTAACGAAGTGAAGGCGGAAGTAGTATATAAATGGTGGCGTTTGGGAATCTGTCAAAGAAAAGTCCGTTCTACCCAATTTTATTTATTCTTATGCCTTAAGGATGTAACTGTGTATCGTATCTTCCGCGACTGTACAAAAGAACTCAACATAGGATTTAATTTGTTGTACAGTACTTCAAGGTAAAAGAATGGGCATCGGAAAACATCGGAAACAATCGTCTAACTCAGCGGTTCCCGAATTCTATTGGCTACGGAACCCTTTTGGGTTCATCGTTTTTGGGCGGAACAAGTAAGAAGTAAACTAACTGTAACATTGTAGGTACTGAGGCTTTTTGACTTGGTCTTCACATCTTGTAAGTCATTTGACTTAAAAGAAGGACTTTTAAGATATAAAATATTTATTTAATTAGAACAAAAAGATAAGTACCTATTTCGAATTAATAAACTACGTGGAAGGGTTTTTGCTCTCCCTCGGGAACAATTCTTTTTTCGGGATAAATGGTTCCCTATGTCCTTCTCTGTACCCCTGACAACGTGTATGCAAAATTGCATGATGATCGGTTCAGTAGTTAAGACGTAAAGGCGTAACAAACAAACAAACGGACTTTCGCATTTATAATATTAGTAAGGATTGAATTTTGGAACCCCTGAGAACCTCTTACGGAACCCCAGGGTTACGCGGAGCCCAATTCGGGAACCGCTGCTAACTGACACTAACATATCAAAAACAATTAACAAAAGGTAGTTTGGCTCTAAAAGTAATTTACAATTTCAACTTTATTGCAATTAATAAATGTCAACGTCATTTCTAAGATAAGCAAAAACACAAAGTAAAGGTCTGTCCACATGACGACGTCACGACGTCGTCAACGTGGTACGGTGCGTTGTCGCGTCGTGCTAATGCACGGTACAGCAACGTCCATCGCCGCGGAACGACGCGTCGGAAGCTCTTAATCAGTGGAAAACCGCAAATCAATCGAATCGATTGTAAAAAACAAGTCTATCTATATTTAAAAAGAGACTGCTAAATCCATATTTAGAAAAAGACTGCTATTTCTCTAGTACGTGAGTGAAGAATGTATCGGAATTTCACAAGGCACGACAACGTGTAACGTTGAGGCATCGTAAATTTGCACGTCACGTCAACGCACCCCGTCGCGACACCGCACCGTTCCCTGTTGACGACGTCGTGTCGTGGTCATGTGAACAGGGGCAGTACCGGCTAACTTACATGGCTATCGTAATCGCTTTCATTTGACAGATGGATGTGATACATTGCTACTTTTCTTTGGTAAGATTTTTTTGTACCAAAAAAGTAGCAATGTGTCGCATCCATCTTTTGGGTACAAATATACATTGCTACCTTTTTTTTATACAAAAAAGTCTTACCAAAGAAAAGTAGCAATGTATCACATCCATCTGTCAAATGAAAGCGATTACGATAGCCATGTAAGTTAGCCGGTACGGCCCCAGGTCCTTAGCCGATGCCCATATTTTGTATCTTCAAGTACGTACTGTAAATGTAGTGATTGTTACCTTGGGCCTCGTCATGACGGAGATGGGCGGCGCGCGGTGGTGCGCGGCCACGCGGCGCTCGATCAGGTACGACACGTACTCGTCGTACAGCAGCCGGATCAGGTGGAACGAGCCGAACGACGCCGCCGACCTGCGGGGACCATCCGTTGTAGGAATAGGGATGTTGACTTATGAATAAAATAACGAAATACTAATAAAAATCGTAAACATATCAAACTTTTGGAGTAGCTTGTATACCTCTTGGTTTTATATATTGCGTATTATTTGTTTTATGACCCTTCGCGTAGCGGGTTACTTAAGGAGCAAAACCACAACTTACGTTCACAATATTTATTTATGGCTTGAGCATAGGGTCGTAAGTGTAAGGGCCCGACTGGTATTTACTCTGCGTGTCCCAACTTATCTTAAGGGGGCCTTGAGGTGGTAGATGGCCCGACGTGGCGTGGAAGGATGCAGCGGAGGGTGTGAGGCGCGTCGCAAATGGCGACCGAAGAAACCGCCGAGCGGCCAAAGTATGTCGGCCAAAGTTGGTTGGGCCAAAGTTGCAGGGGTCAACTGGGTCAACCTGGGTGAACCTGGGTCCCTGAAATTCCCATCGAACTGCATAAGCTTCACGTTTAGCAGCCGCCGATTGCGATAGCCAATTCACCTAAGCCAAGCCAAGAAAAGTTGGGAGAAGAGAAAGTACGTAGCAGGTGAAGTGGCAATTATCGCAATCAGAGCGGAGTTTACATACATAAAACTAATTAAATTGTGCAGAAAAGCATTATGCTGATTACATACAACATGGTTATATTATAAAAATGAAATTACGTTCAATAAAAATGTAAAATTAATAAAATTAAAATGTGAGGGTATACAAAGGCGAATGATTTAGCAATTTTGATTTGGTCGTTTAAGCTATTTAAAAGATAACGCCGAGATTCTTACACAAAGGAATGTATAATCATTCGCGTGCACTAAATTTTACATGAAACAATTATTTTAAAACACAAGCTAAAATTACTAACTAATAACTACTACACAATGATGTTCAACACTTACCCTTTCGGGGATTGCACTGAATTTATTTTTAAATAAAGTGACGACACTCTGATCAATATGTGATCTTTCTTTTCTAAGTATTATGAAAAAATGATTTCCAAGGGGCGCGGCGACTTTAAGACGAAATAGGTTCGTGTCGTACGCGGGAGCTCAGAAAGCGGTGTGTGTCAATGACGCAGCAAACCACTGCATCGCGATGTTAGTTGCGCTCACGCATTGTGTGATTCGCAACCGCTACCTTCAGGTCGATACGCGAAACAAAGGTAGGTTAGGGTACCGTTCGCGCAGTGGTAAAACGTTTTTAATAAACAATACGTATGATCTGCAGTTTAATGTGCATTATTATTTTGATTGTAGTTATTAGTTTAAGATAGAAATAAGATTAGATTAATTAAGGTATTAAAAAAAACTATTTGTTTTCATTTTTTTTAATTTAGTAAAAATGTAGATTTTATTTAAAAAATAACCCATAACGTTACAATACCCCCTCGCACGATCAAGGATTTTATTCCTCTTAATAAAATCCGCACTTAGTAACTAAGTTAATGGTTCGTATTAACACTTTCATTCTTCATCATTCATGCATTTCATACTTCACGCTTTCAAAAGGCAACAATAAACAATATTATCGAATATTGACGCATCCTGACAATATGGTAGGTTCCTGTTACATATGAACTGGTAAACCCATACAAACGTGATTACTTTACATAGATGGTAAACGTGCGAAGTTTTTAGCTTTGTAACGATATATTCAAAAATATTTCAAATTTTCATGTTATAAAAATGTAATGTTCATGTTACAGTTAAAAAAACTAATTTATTTAAAAAATATTTACTTATTAAAACCAGCTAGTTTTAAATCTTTTATATGCCATGTTCCCAAATCCTTACCATTCATATCCTCTAAAACGTAAACTAAAGGTGATTTTTTAGCAGTGACACGACATTTTATGAATTTCGGTGCCAACTTCCTGCTAAAATATTTATCTTTGTCACTTAGTACATAGGCTCGTTTCATGACGATATCGCCCACCTGAAATTCGGCTGCTTTACGACGCAAATTGTAATGTGCGGTATTCTTTTCATGAGCGTGCCAAAGTTTTGCTTGTACATCGTCAAAGATACTTGACAAGCAACCTAAGTTATCCGCATAATTATCGCGCGGTAGGAATAAGACCTCATCGCCTAAATCTGTGTCTGTGTAATGAGTACCACAGGTAACGAGCTCTCTGCCGAAAACTAAAAATGAAGGCGTGAAACCAGTTGCTTCATTCACAGCGTTATTAATGGCAAACTGCACCTTGGGTATAAAAATATCCCAGGTTCTGTGGTCATTCTCGACAAAAATTGATATGCAGGTAATGATCGTTCTATTGTAGCGCTCTACAGTGTTTACTTGCGGTGTATACTTTGGAGAGAAATATACATTAGGTACGTTATATTTTTGGAAAAAAGCAGTTGTGTCACGGCTAATAAACTGAGTACCATTATCTAGAAAAATTGTCTGTGGAACTCCATGAACAAGAAAAACGTTGTCCTCTAAGATTTTAATAATTACGTCCGAAGTAGCTTTTTTGATAGCGTAAATTAAACAAAATTTTGAAAAAACACACGTCACAACTAAAATGTAGCTGTTCTGTTTACGAGTTGTAGGCAACGGTCCCATAAGGTCAATTGAAATTATTTGCCAAGGACGTGAACACTGTTTAGGACGACCCATTTCACCTAACGTTTGATGGTTATGTGACTTGTACTCAAGACACTTATCACAAGAGCTAACAAATTTTACGACGTCTTTATGCATGCCCGGCCAAAAATAACGAAGCATAAGGCGATGATATGTTTTAAATATACCTAAATGTCCAGCAGAAGGCTGAGAATGATTTTCCGAAATTACTTTCTCCCGCAACTCGGAAGGAACAACAATTTTCCATGAAAATTCGTCATTAAGGTTACATTTACTTTTAGTCAATCTATATAAAATATCATCTTTAATTAAATAGTTTGGATACTGTTGAGGACTATTCAAACAACCGTTGCGAAGTGTCTTGTACCACTGGTCTTTAGAGTCCAATATGTCGGAAGAACTAATGGCACTAACTGGAAATGCACGCGAAAGAGCGTCGGGAATAACATTATCAACCCCGCGACGATGTTTGATTTCGAAATTAAACGATGATAACCGTACTCCCCATCGAGCTAACCGGCCTGTAGGGTTATTTAGAGTAAGGAACCATTTTAAAGCACTATGATCAGTATATACGGTGAAGGTTTTTCCGTTCTCTAAATAACATCGCCAATGCTCTAAGGCAGTAATCACAGCCAGAGTTTCACGCTCTGTAATGCCGTAATTACGCTCTGAAGGAGCTAACGAACGGCTCATATAAGCAATAGGGTGCTCTTTTCCGTCCCTGGTCTGCGTGAGCATAGCTCCGACGCCATAACTGCTCGCGTCTGTGTGTACCTCGAATGGTTGGTTGTAGTCGGGGCAAGTCAGAACCGGCGCGGAAACCAAACATTCTTTCAGCTTCTGAAAGGAAGCATCAGCTTCAGCAGACCACTTGAAGGGGGGTGCGCCCTTTTTGTTGGAAGTGAGTCTATTTAAGGGACCGGCAATAGTGCTGAAATTGGGGACAAAACGACGGTACCATGTAGCTGTCCCGAGAAACCGTTTGACGTCCTTCCGACAAGTAGGTGTCGGATAGTTTAATATGGCCTCCACCTTCTCGGGATCGGTCCGCAGTCCACGACTATCGACGACATATCCTAAATATTTCAGCTCACTACGAAAGAAGTTACATTTTTCTAAATTTACGGTGAGGTTAGTATTTCTAAGTTTTTCTAAAACCTTTAACAAGAGCGTGACATGAGTTTGGTAGTCATTACTGATGATGATGACGTCATCGATATACGCGAAAACATTTGCGCCAAACTCGCCAAACAGAAGGTCAACTAACCGTTGTTGGGTTGCCGGAGCATTGGTCAAACCAAAGGCGGTTCTTTTAAAACGAAGTGTACCTCTGCCTGGGACGTAAAAAGCTGTCTTATCTCGGTCTTCGGGTGCAATCTCTATCTGCCAGAAAGATTTGGATAAATCGATGCTGCTAAGATAGCGCGCATCACGAAGGTTATCCAAAATCTCAGATATGTACGGTAAGTTATATGCATCGCGTTTGGTGACTGAGTTTAGCTTACGGCTATCGAGGCAGAACCTAGGCTGTCCATTTTTCTTATTCACCAGCAAAACAGGGGAAGACCAGGCGCTTTCGCAAGGTTCGACTACATCTAATGCTAGCATTTCATCGACCTGCTCAATCAAAGTTCGCTGTTTTTCCGGTGACATGCGATAGTATCGTTGCCGGATTGGTTGAGCATCGCCGGTATCAATTCTGTGAGTTATTAAGCTAGTTTTACCTAGACCCTTTTGTTCGAAAGAAATTTCTTTAAATTGATCAGTAATATTGTCCGCAATCATTTTCTCTGATTCGCTTAAATTATCGTAACTATGCAATAAAATTTCGGATGAGACGTCCGCTGGTATATTAATAGAATCAATTGAAATGCTTCCTAAATATTTAGGGCATATATTAAATTTACGCCAAAAATCAACGCCTAGTATAAGAGACGTATCAATACCAGGTACAACAACAGCTTCAATAATGTGAAACTGGTTTTCAAAGTGCACAGGTATATTAATATAGCCAATACTACTTAAAGACTGACCACCTGCAGCAGTAACTGAAACACAGCGGTCCTTAATTAATTTAAATCCCTGTGACTCTAAAACTAAATGTGAATTGTTGCCTAAAATGGTGACTGCGGAACCTGAATCGAGTAAGCCAGTAAAAGAGAGACTGTTAATATTAATAGTGACATAAGGTCTAATATCATTATTGGGTTTATTATGAATTGTGGCAGTTCGATATGCTTGAAAGAAAACACTTAAAGTTTTAAGCCACTTCTGCCAATCATCTTTATCAAAGTAATTGTGATTTGAACTACCACAATTCAATTCTACTAGTTTTTTTGAACTGGATGGTTTACCTAGATTACAGTCAGGACATTGAGGAGTCTTAACATCCTTTCGACCACATTTAAAACAGTAAATGTTGTCTTTATTTTCTGTACACTGTCTCAAATTATGAGTATCTACACGACATCTAGGACAATAACGAGCTTTAGGAGCTTCGATAGCATGTAAATACTTTTCATTATTTGTTTTATTATTATTGTTATTAGGATAATTTGTTTTACTATTATTATATGTGTAGTTATAGTTCGAATTATTTTTATATTTTGCAATTGATTGATTTTTATTAAAAGGTGTATTAAAATTTTGCTTATATGTATTCGATGAATTACTACTGGTTTTATTACGATTACCATTGTACGCAAATTCTGGAGCCAGAGTATTAGAAGTCGCTGTACTAGGCTCATGAAAGTTTGCAAGACGTGATTGCACGCTTTCATAATTTCGACATAAGGCTTGTAAAGATTCGATCGTTTTAACTTCACTAACTGAGGCTAATGTACTAGCATAACAAGGCCTAATGTTATGGAGAATTATTTCCAATTTTTCGTCATCGGACAATGTTTTCGCTAAGCGTGAAAACAAACCAGACATAATTGATAAATAAATTGTTATGTTCTCTGTTTCACCTTGTGTTCTTGCACGGATTTCTGAAAGCAGTCTGTAATCAAAGTCAGACTGATCAAAATCTTGCCTCAGCAGAATAATGAGTTCACCCCAAGAGGAAACTCGACTCTTTACACTCCTGTACCAATGCAAAGCATCACCTGTGAAAATCTCAGTAGCGAATGAAAGCGCTTTAGGTCCCGAAATGTTCCTTGCGTCACAAAATTCCGTTACGCGTTGAATGAACGCCCTGACGCAGGTCTTTCCATCGTACTTTAGTTTACCCAAATCACTAGAACCACCACGATCGCAAGTGACTGAGATGTTCATAGGCAATGCAGGAGTAGATGACTCGCTATTGCTGGCAGAAATTAAAGGATCAACTCCTTTATCCTTAATGGAATTGTAAGTTTCAAAATAATTTTTAAACTGCAAAACGCACGTATCGTATTGAGGCTTGACAGACTCGTCGGCAATTATTCGGTTAATCCGATGATATAGATGATGCAACAGGTTTTGCGTACGTAACAAGGTGTTTTTGTCGGTACCCGAATCTAAATTTGTTTTTATTTTAGTGAGGGTATCACTAACCCCAACTAAATCTACTGCAGCCTCCAATGGACTGTCCAAAATGTCCTCAGAAGGAAATAAGGGTGCTAACTTCGCGATCTGTTTGCGTAGGTCTTGCACAGTAGCACAAGGTGTGGAACCTCTAATGGTCACCTCGTATTCTAGCTCCGACTTTTGCAGAGATAGAAATTTTATTGAAAAAGCCATAATGAAAAAAGAAAAAGAAGAACAAGTAAACGGAACTTCGGTAAACGACGCGAAAGAAAAAAAAACAAAAAAATATCCGTAAGGTAGGGTAAATGTTGAACGTTTACTATCTACTTAAAACTAAAAAAAATAACCACCTAACTCCGTCTGTTACAAAAAAAACTACGGCAACAGAAATAAAAGAAAAAAAGTTACACAAATAAGCAAACACAGATTTGCAAAATAAAAAAAACAAAATACACAGGTTTGCAAAATAAAAAAAAGACAAACACAGAACTAAAAAGAAAAAATAACACAAAAAGGCACACAACACACTAACTACAACTCACTGCGAAAGCAAATACCAGCCCATACCAAAACCAAGTTGAGGCGCCAGTGTCGCGTAGCGGGTTACTTAAGGAGCAAAACCACAACTTACGTTCACAATATTTATTTATGGCTTGAGCATAGGGTCGTAAGTGTAAGGGCCCGACTGGTATTTACTCTGCGTGTCCCAACTTATCTTAAGGGGGCCTTGAGGTGGTAGATGGCCCGACGTGGCGTGGAAGGATGCAGCGGAGGGTGTGAGGCGCGTCGCAAATGGCGACCGAAGAAACCGCCGAGCGGCCAAAGTATGTCGGCCAAAGTTGGTTGGGCCAAAGTTGCAGGGGTCAACTGGGTCAACCTGGGTGAACCTGGGTCCCTGAAATTCCCATCGAACTGCATAAGCTTCACGTTTAGCAGCCGCCGATTGCGATAGCCAATTCACCTAAGCCAAGCCAAGAAAAGTTGGGAGAAGAGAAAGTACGTAGCAGGTGAAGTGGCAATTATCGCAATCAGAGCGGAGTTTACATACATAAAACTAATTAAATTGTGCAGAAAAGCATTATGCTGATTACATACAACATGGTTATATTATAAAAATGAAATTACGTTCAATAAAAATGTAAAATTAATAAAATTAAAATGTGAGGGTATACAAAGGCGAATGATTTAGCAATTTTGATTTGGTCGTTTAAGCTATTTAAAAGATAACGCCGAGATTCTTACACAAAGGAATGTATAATCATTCGCGTGCACTAAATTTTACATGAAACAATTATTTTAAAACACAAGCTAAAATTACTAACTAATAACTACTACACAATGATGTTCAACACTTACCCTTTCGGGGATTGCACTGAATTTATTTTTAAATAAAGTGACGACACTCTGATCAATATGTGATCTTTCTTTTCTAAGTATTATGAAAAAATGATTTCCAAGGGGCGCGGCGACTTTAAGACGAAATAGGTTCGTGTCGTACGCGGGAGCTCAGAAAGCGGTGTGTGTCAATGACGCAGCAAACCACTGCATCGCGATGTTAGTTGCGCTCACGCATTGTGTGATTCGCAACCGCTACCTTCAGGTCGATACGCGAAACAAAGGTAGGTTAGGGTACCGTTCGCGCAGTGGTAAAACGTTTTTAATAAACAATACGTATGATCTGCAGTTTAATGTGCATTATTATTTTGATTGTAGTTATTAGTTTAAGATAGAAATAAGATTAGATTAATTAAGGTATTAAAAAAAACTATTTGTTTTCATTTTTTTTAATTTAGTAAAAATGTAGATTTTATTTAAAAAATAACCCATAACGTTACACAAAGTTGGGTGGACAATTTGTTAAAATTAATAATGCGTTTAATTAGTCCGTAAAATTTATAGCAAATTTGTCAAAGAAACCATTTTGATAAACACAATATTTAATATAGCTGCCGAACAAATTTCCTACGCGTTGCATACTTAGAGCATACAGAACGGGAGTAAGCAAGAGCGCTCTCCTACACTAGATTTTGTTCACCGATTCTGGGGGGAGACGAGGTACACACGCACAGCACACAACTTCATATTCACGCACACTCTTGAAGCTTAAAGTCATGTTGTTACACACGCACACAAAAACAAAATGACCACAAAGTTATATTTGCGGGTGGTCAAATTCGGAACTAACCATCTTAGTACAAATTCTGACAGATTACGTAGACGGCAGCGCCAAACTTACCGACAGAAATAAGTTTGCCCTTGCGTTAAGGTTAGTGATGGGACATAAAAAGACCGATGAAATTGAATGATTAGAAGCTTTGATTTGAAGATGAGTGATTATGATTACGAATAAAAAAGTCTTCATTTTATTTTGTGATTTGTACCAATAATCACTAAAATACGCTTACAAATCAATGTAACATACATAAAACATCGTTCTGCCCTTTTATCCTCAAAATTGTACAGAAATGAAATTCCGATAGTGAGTGTTGGCGCAAGATGCAAATGTAAAGGTTATCAAAAAAGAAAATAAATGTGATTAATAATGTAATCATTTATTTACAAGTATCTGTGTACAGTCACCAGCACATCAAGCTATACAAAACTGTCAAAAATCTCCAATGAATTTTGAACCTTTAATTGCTTGTTAGGGTTCCGTAGCCTAAATGGCAAAAATCTAAGCCCTTATAGATTCGTTATGTCTGTCTGTCTGTCCGTCCGTCTGTGCGTATGTGACAGCCACTTTATTCCGAAAGTATTAGGACTACACAGTTGAAATTTAATATAAGTAGATGTATTCTGTAAACCGCCTTATGAATTACGATTTTTACACAAAAATAAAATAAAACAAAAGATTAAAGGGGAGCTCCCTATACATTGAACTGAAACTGAAAAAAAAACATCCATATATTATATAAGTCTATAGATAGATGTTCAAAAATGACATTGAGGTTCCACAGACAATTTTTTCTCAAAGTCAACCGTTCGAAAGACTGCCTAAGTAGTAAAATGTGTGTCCCGCCTCTAACTTTTAAAATAAGAGAGTCAAAAATCTAAAAAAAATCTCAATATCTAAAACAATTTCAACGAAAATTTGTTTGAACGAGATATAGTAATCAGTTGTTTGAGTTGATTAGTTGTTACATTTTCCATATAACTTTATTATTCATACAAACACTGTGAAAAACAAAGCTATTTTTGCAGACGAAAAATAGTGATATTCAATAAGGTAACTACGGAACACTACTGCGCGTGGCCCGAGCCTGACACGCACTTGGCTGTTTTTTTTTTTAATTTAAAATTGATCAAGCTAATTTTACACTTTTTTTAAATTTTACACGCTTGAAAATTCAGCTGATGAACAATCTTTAAACATAAAAGTTTGAGGGAATCATCATCAGTATGACCATTATTTAAATTCTACATAAAGAGTGTTAAGGCTTATACGAAAACATTAGTTTCTGTTTTTAGGGTTCCGTACCCAAAGGGTAAAAAGGAGACCCTATTACTAAGTCTCCGCTGTCCGTCTGTCTGTCTGTCACCAGGCTGTTCTCATGAACTGTGATATCTAGACTAGACAGTTGAAATTTTCACAGATGATGTATTTCTGTTGCCGCTATCACAACAAACTCTACAAACAGAATAAAATTAAATATTTAAGGGGGCTCCCATGCAACAAACGTGTTTTTTTTGCCGTTTTTTGGTAAGGAACCCTTCGTGCCCGAGTCCGACTCGCACTTGGCCGGTTTTTTTTCTTTACGTGTAAAGAGTATAGAAAAAAACCTCACTTCTGTACTTTCTAGATGTTTGTTATTGTTTTTTCATCATTTTCTTTTGCACAATTATCTTTCTTGAAAAAAGTTATTGGAGCTACTTCACAGTACGTTAAAGTGTATTTTGGTGTAGAATTTAAAACGTTTCCGCTATTATTTACGCCAAAAATATGACCCCACGCAAGCGCTTTTGATGATATACTTTTTTTTACAATCATCTGTGAGGTTTATACGCAATTTAAAACTTGTAGCTACTAGAGAATCTCTTTAGCTTGCCGTATGTTTTTTTGGGGCAGAACTTTATGTTTTCTATATAAAAGTATGATCCGCGCAAACCATGTTTTCCCATCATGGACCCTTAACGGCAAACTGCATTTCATACAAACTTTGAAGTCCTTAATTTTCGAAATGGATGAACCGATTTTAATGAAATTTCATACACTTAGGCAGAATACATCGGTCGAAATAGTTGAAATTCTTAAAGGATAGTACAAATAAACCCCATTAAATTCCAAATCGTGATTTTTAGAGAAGTTAGCGGAGATGCAGACAAACAGTCGAATAAGTGTCCTTTATACTAGAGTTTGGTCAACGAAAGATGAGAAGGGAAAACTAATTTTGCACCACATTTTAGGGGTCAATTTTCAGTAACTTAACCTCCAAATGTTAATTTAACAGGGAAAGTGGCGCCGCCATTTCAGTCTCATCTTTCGTTGACCAGACTATGTATAAATTTTGCAATAAAAGAATACAATTAAGTACATAACATTAATTATAAAAAAACTATTCATTGATAATTTAGGTGCTGATCAGATCACATCAAAATAATAGTTAAAATGCATTTGATCTTTCATTCGTTCAAAGCGAACGTGAGCACACACATTTGTTCACACTGTCACAGCTCTAGACTTGTACCATGATGTTTGTTTCATAGATTAGTATTATGTTTGGTATCGTTTTGCTATCGCAATATCTGTCGTTAGCTTACTTAAAAAAATGCGTTTTCTTCGTGATTATTTCACAGTTTGTTAATAAAATTAGTTTAGGTGTGATAGGAAATACCGTCTTTAGTAAAATTTGAACTTTCGGATCGTCTTTTGCACAAAATCACTGCATAATACATCATTTTAGCGGAGCTGCGTTCGGCGATATGTAGTATTACAAAATGGCGAGTGTTCGTGGCCAACTAGTTTTTATAAACTGACACGACCAAATTGGTCATGTACTTTGGTGAAAGGGGGCGCGTGTTTTGCCATCTCCCGTTCTGTATGCTCTAAGGTTGCATACAACGTAGGAAGGCGTGACGTCATAACTTGGTAGCCGTTAGTATGGAGCGTTTTCGGGTGAGTCCAATTTTGTGCATTTCAAACTGTGATATCTCGGGCAGTTTTCATGCTAGCGTAATAATTCTTATACAAATGTTTCTTTTTTTTAGGGGTAATTTATGTAACATAAAATAAAAAAATAGTCAACATGCCTATTGTAGTAGGTAGTATGGAGAGGGGTTGCCACTAGTAGGAAGGCCAAAGTGGAAGATCTTCCTCCGGGCTGGGTGATCTTAGCCCGGGGACCGCGGTCCAACCGATGATGGTTGGAAGTTGTATATATAGTTTGGTGGCTGAGAAAACTCCGATAGCGAGATGTAGGTTTCTCCATATATTCTCCATACTACAAGGTGTTGTTCCTTACTAATCTTTTGTGTTCATTCGACACTAGCGCCATCTAGTAACATGGTGGTTGAATCTTGTTGTAACCGTGTTGCTATGTGCGGCGGTACGGTAGATGCCGCTACACCGTTAGTGGTGCGCGAGTAGGGGCGGGGGCTACACTACAGTCAGGCCTCCATCACTCGCTCTAGGTCGCGCGATAACCACCTACCGCTAGGCGTTCGTTCGAACGAACAAGTGAGCAGAGGGCCGCCACACATCCGCCCGTGTAGTGGCGCGGCACCTTACTGCCTGCGTGGGTATTGTCTCTTTATAATAGTAACAATGTCGAATCGACATTACTGTGCCGTAAACGAATGTCGCAATTAAAAAACCAATTAACAAATTGTCGTTTTTCACATTATCATTATATGCTACGCAGTTCATTTAAAAGAAGACAACCCTAACGTTGCGTCGTCAGAAAAGGTAAGAGCACGCGATAGAAAGAGAGGCAACTACTAGGAGAGTATAACTGTAGACCATTAGCGCTGCGCGACCTGAATTGCACTTTATTGTGTCGGAGCAAAAGTCGCTATTTATTTAAATTACTATGCGGAGTGCTGCTTCTGTACTTGTACTATTAGTTATTCTGTGACACAGTACTGCACCTGAGCGTGAGCTCGCGTATGACGAGCGACGAGTAGAAGCTCCAGTCGAGCAGCAGGCGGGGTGTAGTGGGGGCGGGGGCTACACTACACAGTACTGCACCTGAGCGTGAGCTCGCGTATGACGAGCGACGAGTAGAAGCTCCAGTCGAGCAGCAGGCGGGGTGTAGTGGGGGCGGGGGCTACACTACACAGTACTGCACCTGAGCGTGAGCTCGCGTATGACGAGCGACGAGTAGAAGCTCCAGTCGAGCAGCAGGCGGGGTGTAGTGGGGGCGGGGGCTACACTACACAGTACTGCACCTGAGCGTGAGCTCGCGTATGACGAGCGACGAGTAGAAGCTCCAGTCGAGCAGCAGGCGGCGCGCGCGCGCGGTGTAGTGGGGGCGGGGGCTACACTACACAGTACTGCACCTGAGCGTGAGCTCGCGTATGACGAGCGACGAGTAGAAGCTCCAGTCGAGCAGCAGGCGGCGCGCGCGCGCGGTGTAGTGGGGGCGGGGGCTACACTACACAGTACTGCACCTGAGCGTGAGCTCGCGTATGACGAGCGACGAGTAGAAGCTCCAGTCGAGCAGCAGGCGGGGTGTAGTGGGGGCGGGGGCTACACTACACAGTACTGCACCTGAGCGTGAGCTCGCGTATGACGAGCGACGAGTAGAAGCTCCAGTCGAGCAGCAGGCGGGGTGTAGTGGGGGCGGGGGCTACACTACACAGTACTGCACCTGAGCGTGAGCTCGCGTATGACGAGCGACGAGTAGAAGCTCCAGTCGAGCAGCAGGCGGGGTGTAGTGGGGGCGAGGGCTACACTACACAGTACTGCACCTGAGCGTGAGCTCGCGTATGACGAGCGACGAGTAGAAGCTCCAGTCGAGCAGCAGGCGGGGTGTAGTGGGGGCGGGGGCTACACTACACAGTACTGCACCTGAGCGTGAGCTCGCGTATGACGAGCGACGAGTAGAAGCTCCAGTCGAGCAGCAGGCGGGGTGTAGTGGGGGCGGGGGCTACACTACACAGTACTGCACCTGAGCGTGAGCTCGCGTATGACGAGCGACGAGTAGAAGCTCCAGTCGAGCAGCAGGCGGGGTGTAGTGGGGGCGGGGGCTACACTACACAGTACTGCACCTGAGCGTGAGCTCGCGTATGACGAGCGACGAGTAGAAGCTCCAGTCGAGCAGCAGGCGGGGTGTAGTGGGGGCGGGGGCTACACTACACAGTACTACACCTGAGCGTGAGCTCGCGTATGACGAGCGACGAGTAGAAGCTCCAGTCGAGCAGCAGGCGGGGTGTAGTGGGGGCGGGGGCTACACTACACAGTACTGCACCTGAGCGTGAGCTCGCGTATGACGAGCGACGAGTAGAAGCTCCAGTCGAGCAGCAGGCGGGGTGTAGTGGGGGCGGGGGCTACACTACACAGTACTGCACCTGAGCGTGAGCTCGCGTATGACGAGCGACGAGTAGAAGCTCCAGTCGAGCAGCAGGCGGGGTGTAGTGGGGGCGGGGGCTACACTACACAGTACTGCACCTGAGCGTGAGCTCGCGTATGACGAGCGACGAGTAGAAGCTCCAGTCGAGCAGCAGGCGGGGTGTAGTGGGGGCGGGGGCTACACTACACAGTACTGCACCTGAGCGTGAGCTCGCGTATGACGAGCGACGAGTAGAAGCTCCAGTCGAGCAGCAGGCGGGGTGTAGTGGGGGCGGGGGCTACACTACACAGTACTGCACCTGAGCGTGAGCTCGCGTATGACGAGCGACGAGTAGAAGCTCCAGTCGAGCAGCAGGCGGGGTGTAGTGGGGGCGGGGGCTACACTACACAGTACTGCACCTGAGCGTGAGCTCGCGTATGACGAGCGACGAGTAGAAGCTCCAGTCGAGCAGCAGGCGGGGTGTAGTGGGGGCGGGGGCTACACTACACAGTACTGCACCTGAGCGTGAGCTCGCGTATGACGAGCGACGAGTAGAAGCTCCAGTCGAGTAGCAGGCGGCGCGCGCGCGCGGTGTAGTCGGGGCGGCGCTCGTGCGCGGCGAGCGCGGATCGTACGCAGCCCTCTAGCCACGCCGCCCATTGCTCTAGGGTTGCTCCTCGACCGAGTGTTGCCTATAAAACGAGATAAAGGCTTAGTATAGTATTGACGACTTCTACAGCGTTTGTGGAGACCTGAGTACCGTGTCACTATTTTAACAATTGATTAAAAATGGTTGTTATAATTGGTACAAAATGCTGTCAAAACCAAAAAGTCATGCCCGCTCGCATATTGTCGCCGCCAGATGTTGAAGGTCAACTAATGAAATAAAGCGTAAGACGCTACTCATGCGCCAACAGCTATTCAAATAAATTAAATCCACACAAGAAAAAAACAGCAATAATCATATCACACTAAGGCCCGTATTTATAAACCGCTCTCAACGTTGAGAGCTATCTTGAGATCATACTCGAGATGCTGTTCTGATTAATAGATCATACTTAAGTACAGGTTTAAGTTCGTGGTATCAACTGAGAGTCTCTCATATTAATAAACAAAACTTTGCACTTGAGATCGCTCTTGAGATGATGATTGAGAGCGTGTTCGCCAAGTGCTGCAAAACCGTGACTTGAGAGCGTGCGCGCGCGGGAAAGTTATGACATTAGCGAATTTTTTTGTAATTTCCAAAAACAATTTCTTTTCGAGTGGCGAAAATACGTGTTTTTTGAACTCATATATAAGATACTTCTATCTATTTACTTAAATTACGAAATGTAAAATAACTTTCTAACTCAATTCAATTACAATATCCCGCCAATTTTTTTTTCTGTTTTCATTTTTTCTGTTTGTGAAACAGAAAAGGCAAGGCATATATTTGCACCATACAGCCTAGAGTTCAGTCTTCTATATTCTATACTCTGTCAAACATCTTGTATTAATTAAAATATTTTTCGCGCATGGATACGCGAGGTGGAAGGGCGCGTTCGGAGTCACACTAAACAGCAACGCCATAAGCGCTCTAAAGCCCGATCCGAAAGCATTATGTACTCGTTAGTATTTTGTGTTCATGCTTACATTACAATCGTCACATAAGTTGAACTGACGTAAAAAATAAAGTGATATTTTATTTGTTTTCATGTAAATAATTATTACAATTTACCACTTATGTCTAAAATGTTAAACGAAACGCTTTGTAGTTTGAGTTACTTAATTCTACACAGCTAAAACAAAACGCCGTTAAGATAATTCTTATGATTTATGGTCGATCAATCATTCAAACTTCATTCAAAAATGTAGTGTTGCTATCTACAAAAATCGTGAACTTAAGATCCTGCTCCTAAGATCGATATCATTTGATACGCTCTTGATACCCGACTATTAATTAATAATCAACTCAAGATGCTGCTCACATCTTGAGAGCGTATCAACTGAGATCACTCTTGAGATCGGTATTGAGAGCGGTTTATAAATACGGGTCTAAGGCCCGTTTTAGACATAAGTGGTAAATTGTAATAATTATTTACTTGAAAACAAATAAAATATCACTTTATTTTTTACGTCAGTTCAACTTATGTGACGATTGTAATGTAAGCATGAACACAAAATAAAAACACGTATTTTCGCCACTCGAAAAGAAATTGTTTTTGGAAATTACTAAAAAATTCGCTAATGTCATAACTTTCCCGCGCGCGCACGCTCTCAAGTCACGGTTTTGCAGCACTTGGCGAACACGCTCTCAATCATCATCTCAAGAGCGATCTCAAGTGCAGAGTTTTGTTTATTAATATGAGTGAATCTCAGTTGATACCACGAACTTAAACATGTACTTAAGTATGATCTGTTAATAAGAACGGCATCTCAAGTATGAGCTCAAGATGGCTCTCAACGTTGAGAGCGGTTTATAAATACGGGCCTAAGTCACCTTGAAGTCGGCCTCGAGGCGGTGCGCGGTGGCGGCGCTGCCGCACGAGCACGCCCAGGCAGCCTGCTCGCGCACCACGCGGAAATCCACGCGGTTCAGGTCCGACAGCATCTGGTAACACTCAAGCTATTTAGGCTTGCCAAGGCTTTAACACTGCCTGGAGAGTAGTCTTCATACAGTCGGTCATCGCCTTTGTTGTAGGCGCAAAAGCCGCCGTTGGTCTAGATAGTTACTTCAAATAGGCACTTTAAAATTCTTGTTTTATTCTTTGAAAAATGTATTGTCACTTGTTTCTTGAAGGTAAAGAATATTTTCTTTCTTACTTTTTGCTTTTTTTCTTCTTTTTTCATGGTAAATGTGAGAAAATATAGGAATTTATGTCTGATGATGATTATCAGTACTAAATTAGTACAAAATAAGTATAAAATTAGTAAATAATAATGAAAAAATAAATTCCAAGATGACGACCACCTTTTTGACGAAAACCATTTCGAGAAATAAGCTTTTTGTACAATGTCTACTAATTAGATTTCAAAATAAGTCTATATTTTTAAAGATATTCAATAAAAAGCTTTAACCTTCAAATGACTTTTCTATGACGTCATCACATGCAGATCCCCCAGCTATAATAAAAAAAGAAAAAAAAAGGGCAAAGACAATTTTGACAATTAACTTGACATTAGAGATGGTGGAAGGTGGAAGTGAAAAAATATCGATGTATAATATATAATAGGTAATATTTTTGAGAAAAATTGGGATGATGACTAGGTAATGGTTTCTAATTTTAAGGTATAGTAAAGCAAAAAGAGAAGCAAAAAAAAAAAAAAAAAAAAAAAAAAAAAAAAAAAAAAAAAAAAAAAAAAAAGTGGTTACGTTAGCAGTTTCTTCCGTAAATTATCATTAAATTAAGTTTTCTTCGTGTTTAAACTGTGTGATTACTTCAAAACATCGACGATTTTGACACACGATAGCTGATAATTTGATACTTTCGTATATTTCGTGATATTTCTACTTCATCAATATGGCCAAATGTGGTGCCTGCGACAGCGACTTGAAACCAAAAGAAAGTCTACTAACCTGCTCAAGATCATCGTGTAAACTTCAATATCACAAAGCTTGCGTTGCTCTTATAAAAGGTTCTACCTTTTCTGCAACGACTTGGGTATGTCAAGAGTGCAAGATCAAAGAAACGCGTCGCGGTGACAGCACCAACCCACCACTAAAGGATGCCCGATGCCACGGTGATGATTTTGTCAACACTACCAGAGGAACACAAGCATTGTCTCGCAGTAGCAGCGGTAGCAGTTGTAGTAATGATGACAAGTCTGATGACATCATCCAAGCCGTAAAATCAGAAATTGAAATAGCACTACGTCGGGAGTTGCCTAATTTTTTAGCAAAGTTAACTGATTCGGTTTCAAAAGCACTAGAGAAGAAATTTCTTGAGCTTGAAGATGCAGTTAAGACGTGCAGCGGACTATATGATACTGTAAAGACTTCAATGGACAAAAACACAGCCACAATCAAAAAGCTACAGGCGGACAACAATAATCTCAGCAATCAAGTGAAATCTCTGCAAGCTAAAGTAAACACCATGGAGGAGTCCTCACTCAAACAAGAACAATGGTCTAGACTTCAAAATATAGAAATTGTAGGCGTTCCGGAAGACAGTGATGAAAACCTCTCAGTTGTTGTGGACAACATCGCTAAACATCTCAAGATACCACTAAATCCTCAGGATCTGGACTTCATCCATCGCGTTCAGGCGAAGAGACAAGTCAAGGGGAAGCCACGTAATATAATAGTTCGTTTCCATAATCGCAGTAAAAAGGACTGTGTATTGTCTGCGTCTCGTAAATCCGGTGGTATCACTTCTAAAGATATTGGAATGAAAGGTGAGCCTAAAACTATTTTTATTAATGAACATTTATCAATAAAAAATAAGCAGTTATTAAACAGTTGCAAAACCAAAGCCAAAAATTGCGGTTATAAATTTGTTTGGACAAAAAACTGCCGGATTTATACAAGGAAAGCCGAAAATGCACCATACATTCCAATATCTTGCGAAGAAGATCTAAAAAAGATTATTTAAGTGTATTTTTCCACTTAATGATTTCTCATTGTAGTAGATTCATTTACCTAACTTGTAATAACCTAACCTCACTTCAGTCTCATGATAACATTACTTACATACCTCAACATTACAATACATACACATACTCATATACACTACACACAAATACATCCTCCTATAACCTAAATCAAGAACACTATTTTAGTTTTTTAATATATACACAATTAATAGTATATCCTATCGCTTATGTCTTAATTATAAGCCGCATATCTCACTTTAGTATTATCGCACTAAAGCAAACTCAAAGCATAACTAGCAGCAAAAATTTCCTTACTTTATTATTATTGTTTAAAGGCTCAGATTCAGATATCACAGATCAACTATCGGTCACAAACTAAAGATTTACTATCAAAATGTTCGTGGTCTCCGAACAAAAACGTTAGATTTTTACAATAATTTGCTGAGCGCAGACTACGACATTATTTTAATAACAGAGACTTGGCTAAATGATAGCATTTTAGACTCTGAACTATCAGATCACAGGTATGAAATATTCCGGCGCGATCGTGGATCGAACGGAGGTGGTGTCATGTTTATGTGCAATCGCAGACTGAGTGTGCGCGCTCGCCCCGAGTGGCAACGCGATCACATTGAGTGTGCATGGGTTACCGTGGACAGACGAACAATAGGCACGGAGCAGGATCTGCACATAGCGTTGGCTTACATGGCGCCGGGACGCACGTTACCCTCTCTTATACTTAATTGTGTACAATTAATAACTGACGTTAGTACCAACTTTACGGATGATTACTTTTTACTGGCAGGTGATTTTAATTTGTCTAATATAAAATGGGATCCATCTGGTCCGACTTTTTTGAAACAAGGTTGTGTTGATCTCCAAAACGCGGGCATACACTTGGTGAATGAGATGAATTTCTTGGGGCTTCATCAGAATAACATGCACGCTAATAAATCGGGTAACACGTTAGACCTTTTCTTTAGTAATTTTAACGTTGACATACGAGCCTCACCGCTCGCACTTTCAAAAGAAGATGATAATCATACTACACTTATTATTGACGCCAGTGATATACTGATAAGCAGTTTGCCAAAGTGCCCTAGGAAAAAACTTTTATTTCATAAGGCTGATTATGAGAATATCAATACGGAACTTGACAATGTTGACTGGGAGGAAAAACTTTCAACGGGCAGTATTGATGAATGTGTTGAAAATTTTTACTCAATTTTATACAGCACCATTGACAAGTTTGTTCCCACTATTGATACTACTACTTTAATCCAATATATTGTGTGGTACAGTCGTGCACTTATATGCTTACTGAAGGAAAAAGAGACTGCTCACTGCACCTGGAAGCGTTATGGTAATCCGCTGGACTACGATGCTTTTTCTTCATTGAGAAAGAGGACGAAAGTTATGGAGAACAACTGCTATCAAAAATATATATCTCGCTGTCAGGAAAACATTAAATCAAACCCTAAGCTACTTTATTCTTATGTTAACTCCAAACGCAAGCGTAACACTGGTTACCCTGGTTCAATGACTTATGAGGACATCACTTTAACAGATAGCAGTGCTTTTTGCTCGGCATTTAGTAACTATTTTGAGAAAATGTTTGTTGTCCCCTCAAAATGTGACTCAAGTGAAGAAAACACCCCACTTAGTTCGCGAGATTCAATTCATTCCTTGTCGATATCCCGTGATGAAGTTTTTAAGTTGCTTTCTACACTGGACGTTAGGAAATCTGCTGGTAGTGACCGGATCCCGCCATTATTTATAAGTAAATGCGCCTCCTCTCTTGCTTCTCCCTTAAAATTAATTTTTAACCGATCGATATCAGAGGGATCTTTCCCCTCGAAATGGAGGGAAGCTCACATTGT
The DNA here is from genome assembly GCA_943789525.1 of Agriphila geniculea. NCBI lineage: Eukaryota > Metazoa > Arthropoda > Insecta > Lepidoptera > Crambidae > Agriphila > Agriphila geniculea. The sequence continues at coordinate 24,768,190 of OX038875.1, read as the reverse complement.
TCCTCTTCACAAAAAGGATTCAAAGTGCAACGTGGAGAACTACCGTCCTATATCAATTTTGAATGTTTTCGCAAAGTGTTTCGAGAGGATCGTGTACAAAATAATTTACCCTGTTTTAAAGCAAGGCATACCGGATGAACAGCATGGTTTTGTTAAAGGGAGATCAACACTATCTAATTTGGGCCTGTATATTAGTGATCTGCACAGAGGTATGGGCTTCCACTCTCAAGTTGACGTGATTTACACGGACTTCGAAAAAGCTTTCGACCGTGTAGATCACGTCATACTTCTACGGAAGCTATTTCAACTAGGAATTCGTGGAGATTTATACAGGTGGATCAAATCATATATTACTAACAGAAAACAAGCTGTAGTTGTGGGTGGAAGCCGCTCGGACTTCATCTCTATACCTTCTGGAGTACCACAAGGGTCCTTGCTAGGTCCATTATTCTACATAGCTTACATTAGTGACATTGGCTCCTGTCTTAAACACGCAAAGCTTTTGCTCTATGCTGACGACACAAAAATTTATATGAAAGTCAGCTCGCAGGAAGATTGTCATAAATTACAAGAAGACTTAAACCGGCTTACGGAGTACTACGTCAGAAATAAAATTACCGTTAATGCAAAAAAGTGTATGCATATTCAGTTTACAAGACGCAAACAAGCTTACGATTACAAGCTTAACAATACAGTTCTAAGCAAAGTAAATGAAGTTAGAGATTTAGGCATACATTTGGACTCAAAATTAACATTTTCAAACCATTATCAGGCCATAATTGACAAATCTTACAAAAATTTAGGGTTTATTTTCAGAGTGACTAAGGACTTCAGTGATGCTTCCTGTATGAAAGTCTTATACTATGCATATGTTCGTAGTATTCTCGAGTATTGCTGTACAATCTGGAATCCACAGTACACTACATACGAACACGCTATAGAAAGGCTGCAAATAAAATTTTTAAAACGCTTAAATTATCGAACTAACAGTGGTCAGACTGATTACAGGGAATCCTGTCGCAAATACGGCCTTCTTACGCTCAATGAAAGACGCCGTATGCGGGATATGACTGTTTTATACGACATATACGCAGGAAATCTAGACTGTACAGAATTGGTCAATAGGATAATCACGTTAAATGCTCCCAATAAAAGGACACGTCACACTCAACTTTTTCATGTACCATTTGTAGGGACAAAGTATGAAGGCAATGACATGACCGTAAGATTGCCCAAAACCTACAACAAACGGTTTTCAGATATTGACATGTTTACTATGTCCAGACCAGCGTTTAAAACTGCTTTATGTAGAAAATTATTTGCGACACTCGAGCAACAGTAAATAGTTCCCAAAAATATTTTAATTTAATTTATGTTTGAAGGTGTAATTTAGAAATTCAAATCGAACTTATTTTATTAGCGGCTACGACACTGACATTAATATGATTTAATTCCAATTTTCAATATTTTAATCTTATTTCCACCTTTGTGCGCCATGTAAGCCTACGTTTACATACCCACAGACAGTGCGAGCGAACTTATTTTTACCTGCTATTTCTATTTATGAAGGAGGCAAACACGCATGCACAAACACACACAAACATACACACATACACATGCACACATACACACACACCTATCATGAGACAATACCATAAATTAAACTTAATATTTGTTTAAAATCATTCTTTTTGTAACCATTTATATATTTTGTTTACAAAGTGTTGTTTCCGTAATTGGCTTGTGTACTGTATAATTATACCTGCGTAAATGGTCTGTAAATGCTGTGGTAACAATGTTCAATAAATGAAATAAAAAATAAAATAAACCCCTATGCGAAATTTTGGCTCGATTTTACGAATTTTACTATGATTTCTAAGACTCTAAAGTTGGAAAAATAAAAAAAATCAAAATGCTCCAGTGACAAAATAGTGTCGACTAATTAGAATCCATACGTAATACAAAAAAAATGGTATGGAAACATAATTGTAAAAACATCTATCGATTTTTATTTTTATTTTTTTATTTTATTTATTATCACAAAATCCACAGCACTCAAAAATTAACAGTAATTATAATCTTACAAATTATGCTTAATGCCAATAACGGATTTACATTTTATTTATTGAGCATATAAAATAACATGAGAAATAGGCAGAACACCCTTGCAATAAGAACAACGTTATTAATCAAAGAAAATTAAAAGCACTTAATTATGGCCATAAACAGTAAAAATCTAGTTATATTATATACTTATATATGTGAGCACATGTGTATGTGTTTGTGTGTGTATGGGTGCGTGTGTGTGTGTGTGAGTATGTGTGTAGGGGGAACTACTTTTTGTTATTGCTATTATTCTCCATCTCTTTAATTATACTAGAGATAGATATATCAGATTATTTAATATCGCCCCAAATATATAGGTACCTACTTATCGCAAAAAAATATCGTATTTTTTCCGACATCCCTACTATGAAATGTTTGTAAATAGAAATAAAAGTATGCACATATTTTCACAATTTTTATCATGTCAGCCTGCAAATTTATCAGTCCACAAGCAATCATTACAATTTGATCTAAGTAGCCTACCTCCAAAATAGACACATTTCGCAAAATTTGGGTAGATTGCGCGTGTTAGCCTTTACAAAGTTTTTCAACTGAGTTTCCACTGGTAAGCATTTTTATTATAATTATACCACCTCGAAAATTATTGCGGAAAATTAAGAAGGTAGGTTAGAACCGTCACAACTGGATTAAATGAATAAAATAGAAGAAATATTAACTTTAACTTATTTGTTTACAAACAACCAATATGTCATTGACAGTTATTATGACAGGTAATGACACTTGGCCATTTATTTTTCTAAAAGTAGATGGCAAAGGTATTCCTTCTTACCTTTGCCATCTACTTTCGTGCCACTAATGACGTATTTCCGGCTGACCATATCCACTACACAAATATATTTATAAAAAAATAAATACGCAACCAAATGTTAAAATATTCAAAATTAGTTTCTTAAATTGGCCTAATCTGTATGTTTTATATTATACCACTTTAGAAAATCATTTTCAGTGACTTGCGAGTGCATGACTGTTATACTCACACTATGACTATCCGTGTCATTGTGCACAGTGCCAGACAAAATCCACCCCAATGTGGTATTTTGAGCAACCAACGATGCACTTGGATTCTTTTTAATGCCTTCCTTCAATATTGAACTCATAATGTTAGCACCTAACAACATATCTATTTTATTTGGTACATTGAATTGAGGATCTGCTAAACATAAGTTTTCTAATTCTGGCCAGTCTATCGTATCTACTCGTTTTTCTGGAATGTATGAAGTGACATTTTTTAGGACGTAAGTTTGAAATTTAATGTTGAACCTTTTGTCTACTATAGATTGCAGTTCAACCGTAACTATCGACTTGGATATTATAGTTTTATCTCCACCTAATCACAGGGGAACAGTTACAGAACTGTTCCCCTGATAACACTTTTCTTAAGTTGCAAAAGTTGGACTGCAGCTTCTGTTATAAAACAAGCCTGAGAACCTTGATCTAACAATACTCTGAGAACATGATGGCTTCTTGTATCCGATCTGGCGTTAACTAAAGCTGTAGCTAAAATAACTTGACCCCTTTTGTTGATTTTTTGGGTGGATAGACATGAAACTATCGGTGCCGTACTTGTTGAAGCAGTTGTGTCTTCACCAGTTGTTGTAAGCAAAGCGACAGGTTCATTTTCTAAATGCAAGAGAGAATGATGTTTTTTGTTGCAGAGCTTGCATCTAGATGGATTTGTGCAATCGTACACTTTATGAGTTCTTCCTAGACAATTGAAACAAATAGAATTCTTCATGACAAATTCACGTCTCTTTGAACAATCTAATTTGGCAAACTCCTTACAAAAACACAACTTATGAAACTCAGGACAAAATTCGCATTTCATGTCGGTAGTTTTAGTTGCTAGAAAGCTTCGAGCAACAAAGGCTTTGTTTCGTCACAAAGGGAGAAGCCTTAGCGATTATTACTCTATTCAAATTATTCTGGCATTTTTTGCGGGGGGAGGGAAATGCACACAAGTGCAGTTCCGCAAACCCACATACAAAAACAACACTGTAATGACGACGCTCACACATAAAAAATAAAACAAAACAGCAAAAATTTGTGTACGAATGAGTCACACATCAAAATATGACACGTTATTGACATAAAGGGCTGGGCTCAACTGTCGATGCAGCAATATCGATACGGAAAAAAGAATAAAGGTTACAAACTCAATCATTTTACGATGGGGTGAATAAGAACAAAGAGGTCATTTTTATACGCTCGAGCTTTATACAAAAATCTTGAGAGTGTAGGTGATTTGGGTTGGGATTAATGTATACCCAGGGAAGTTGGGCTCAGGCTGCTGACACTGAACATCGCTCCATGACAGTACTGCTATCTGCACACTCAACAATTTGAATTTTGAAAGATACCGACCGACTGTTGAATAAAAAAAAATCGGCCAAGTGCGTGTCTGGCCACGCGCCGTAGGGTTCCGTAGTTACCTTATACCATACCATATTTAATACCACCTATAATTTTTCGTCTGTAAAAATAACTTTGTTTTTCACAGTGTTGGTATGAATGACAAAGTTATATTTGCGGTTTTGGAAAATGTGCTATATCTCGAAAACTAATTACTATATTTCGTTCAAACCAATTTTGGTTGAAAGTGTTTATTAAGGTCTACAGTATATATTTTTTTTAGATTTTTCACTCTCTTATTTCAAAAGTTAAAGGGGGGGGGACACACATTTTACCACTTTGGCGGTGAATATCTTTCAAACGGTTGACTTTGAGAAAAAGTTGTCTTAGGAACTTTAATGTCATTTTTAAAGACCTATCTATAAACACCCAACACGTGTTGGTTTGAAGAAAAAAATTTTTTTCAGTTTCAGTTCCATGTATGGAGAGCCCCCCCTTAATCTTTTATTTTTCTTATTTTTGTATTAAATTCGTTAAGCGGTTAACAGAATACATCTACGTACCAAGTTTCAATTATGTAGTCCTAATACTTTCGGAATAAAGTGGCTGTGACATACGGACAGACAGACAGACAGACAGACAGACAGACAGACAGACAGACAGACGGACAGACAGACAGACAGACAGACATGACGAATCTATAAGGGTTCCGTTTTTTGCCATTTTGGCTACGGAACCCTAAAAATAGCAAACTGATTTTGATAATGTCGTCAATATAGTAAAATATATCATTATTTTTTTAAGAAACTGTACATTCAATGTCTCAAAAATGGCTTCATCATCCCTGATTTATCATAATATGATACCTCATTCGAGGTGGTAGGTATATTGAAGGAGATATGATTTTTTTCTGAAGTGCGGCGGCGCGAAACTTTGAATGCCACCCCTCCTTACCTACCAAGGGGGGGTACCTACCATCCATCTCTCTTAGCGTGGTTGTTTTATGTCATTGGAAAAGTTCTAATTTCACGCATGGGTCGGTCATGGGATGGGTGACCAAAAATGTATTATCTCGAGCTCCTCCGTGCCCCGGAAGGCACGTTAAGCCGTTGGTTCCGGCTGCATTTGCAGTCGTTAACACCCATCAATCCGCATTGGGCCCGCGTGGTAGGTTATCGCCCATCTTCCCACCCATAAGGAAGGCCTGTGCCCCAGTAGTGGGGACATTAAAATTGGCTGATGGTCAACTATAAATACTAAGTATAAAGTACTGTTAGGTACCTATTTGCTTTCTCGCAGTCAATGGTAAAAAGTAGAGTACACAACACAACTCGTGAAAAAAAATTTCATCTCGGTTCTTTGTATACCTCGAACTAAATTCCCTTTTTATTCACTTGTTGCATAATCTACTATTTCGAAATTTATTTCGCGATATCTGTCGCGTCGCGCTCACATCAGTGCAAAGCAAATCATGCAAACATCTCGCAAATGTATTTGACGCATAATCAGGGCCAGATTGACCAACACTTTATCGACAAACATTATTTAACGGTAACATCACTAAGTTGCCTATCGGCGAGAACTCGGATTTATCTAGCGACAGATCTGAAATTTGTACGGACGAGCCATGGACTAGCAGACCCGATGTCACTGAACAAATTTGACAACTAATCAAGAATAAAATATACGAATTTAATGTTTAAATGTAAACAAATAGCAATAATACGATAAAAATTTACTTTTATGTGAAATGTAACACCGTCTTTTTGTATACTTGATGTTCAAGACCTCTTTTAACAGCAAAAAACTCATAAATTCGACATTTTAAACACAGCAGCGTTCACACGCGCGACTGGACTCGGTCTAGAAAGAAATCCGGGCGCAACTGGTTTTACTAATGCGTATGCCCATTTGGGCTTGTACTTCGGCAGAGGGGAACGCTTCGTATGGCTTCTCTTTCTTTAGAAGCCCGTCTTCCTCTAAGCTAGAAAGGTTCGAGGTTTCATCTGAGACCCGCTAGTTTGTGGTAAAAAAGGTTTCTTGGCATCAACAAATTCAAGAGCGCGGAAATGATTTTCAATAAAATATATAAATTGATCTAGGCTGGGCAATTCATTTGGATCGTTACTTGAAACATGTAACTCCCATTGTTTTCGAGTTTCTGGGTCTAATTTAAAGGAAGTTATGTGAATAATTATTATGTCCCATGTACTTACGTCAATGTCAATATTCTTCAAAGCATTTAGACAGTCGATGGTGGTGTCGAGTAGATCTTTCAGCCCTGCTGCTGACTCTACAAATAATCTTTTTTGTTGAAATAACCGTTTCAGAATGCTGTTGGCTAGGTATTTTTTGTTATTGAATCGTTTTTCTAATAATGTCCAACATTCGCTGTAATTTGCATCAGTAATTGGAGTATAACGGATTAATTGTTCTGCCTCGCCTGTCAAATGAGTTTTGAGATAGTGTAATTTTTGTACGTTGTCTAAGGATGTGTTGTTGTGCACTAGAGATAAAAACAAGTCACGAAATGTGGCCCACTCAGAATAGCTGCCTGAAAAGACAGGGATGGTGATTTTTGGTAACCTCAACGCAGGGCCAACTTTGACACCATTACTATTTTTTACCGGTTAAGCTTCTGGAACTATCGTAAACTTTTTGAGAGCTGCATTCAATGCTGAATTATAGGCAAAGTAACTGTCCTTTGTACTTTCGTAAATGTCGTTAGTAACGTAATCGGTTTTAACTAATTCTTCAGGTTTCGAAATATCAAAAATTTTTGTGTTGTTATCTCTGAATAACAGCCAATCAATTTCGAGGTCTTTCAATCTAACTTCTACGTACTCTTGTGTAATGCGATCTTTTGGGCTTTTCTTAAAATTAGACAAACCTTTTGAAATTGACTGTTGCAAGTTCAAATGAGGGATTTTCCAGGCAACGTTCCTTGAAAATATATTAGATGGCGCTGTCCAATTCCTGGCAGTTGAGTATATGTAGTATGAATGAACGTGGTACAAATAGTCTAACCAAAGAGAAGCATCGAAAAAATACGTATATGATTTTGACAGTATCAACTGTGTTTTTTCTTTATAATCGTTTTGCGGCGACAAAACTTATGTTGAAGATAATATTAATGTAATATGGTTAGCTTAGCGTAGTGTATACAGTTGTACTTGCCTTTGAATGACCGTTTTTTTAGGGTTCCGTAGTAAAACAAGGAAATAACTTATACGATGATTTTACCCATAAGATCGTTCAGTCCATCCGTCCGTCCGTACGTCAGTCCCTGTCTGTCTTTATTTTATTTTATTGGATAAGGGAAAATACAGCTCAATAAACCTAATAAGTACGTATTAATGAACAGTACCTACCTATAAAACTTCGTACAGATGAGGCGTATTCCGCGCGCGATGCGGTCTTTTGACGGATATTGACCACCTAACTCAAAGCGATAGCCATAGCCATAACAATTGCTAGAGCATTCTTTGGCTATACGCTATGGCTATCGCTTTGAGTTCGGTGGTCAAAATGCCGCATCGCGCGGCGAATTCGCCTCAATCTGTCCGAAACATTCTGAGTTGGATCAGAGACAGAGACTACGGACGGAACCTTATTCTCTATACGTGGCTTGAAATGCAGTTAGCCGGTTTTTTCCGGTTCGTTGCACTCATAGACATAGAAAAATTTTCGCTGCGCTTAATTTCTATGGTTGCGCTTCTTCAACTCCTTCCGTCGCAGAATGTCCCTTTCGCAAAACGTTCCTTTCGCAAAACTTCCCTTTCGAAAAACGTCCCTTTCGCAAAATGTCCCTTTCGCAGAATGTCCCCCTGCCTAGCCTACCTAGCATGACCATCGAAACACGATATGATATAGTGATTTATCGCGTTTAACTGTCAAAAGACAATGGATTTTGACTGTTGGGTGTCGATATAACGCTATATCACGCGATATATATCGTGTTTCGTCGGTCATGCTAGGGGGGCTGGTACTTAATAAAAAAATATCACATCAAAAAGTTGTCTTTTATGCGATTTTCAGAGGGGTACAAGGGGGACATTCTGCGAAAGGGACATTGCGACGGAGCCTCCTTCCTGCATGTACGCGACGGTCAGGCATAGCTTGTCAAGCATGTAAATTTTTTGGCAGTTTAATCAAATTTTGATCGTCTAGGGGCGATGCTTGATGGCTTGACATCAAGCACGTAGGTATCACGTGATTACTGTGGCCTAGATTCCGGCAAACTAGGGATGCGCGATCCGGGGTCCTCGATCCGATTTTTCGGATCGTAATGGATCGTAAAGCCACGATCCGATCCGCGGATTGGATCGCATGCCGTCGATCCGATCTTCAGGAAATCGATCCGGATCGGATGCAAATAAGTAAGGACCCAATAATTTTTGATTTTACAAAGTAAACCATTGTTGTTGAGGGTGTTGGTCTCACAATTATTAAATCTGCTATTTAAGATTAGCTTAACATTGAGGATAATGTGTCTGGCTGTATAATTAATACTTAATAATCAATTGTAAGCATAGCTGTTAATAAATATTGTACAACTGTTTGTTATCCCTGCAAATAAATATATAAAAATAAAAAACATTAGGTACTTATGATGAAACTGTTTGTCGATCCCAATAAATAGAAAAAAACTCATTTAAAACTTGTAAACAAATGAATTGAATGATGATCATACCCCGTTATCGCGGGTGCACGAATGATTGAAGCCAAAGACAAAGTACGAAAGAAAGTCCATTTTTGATAAATTTGATAATTCTGCCTAATCCCACTCAACCTCTAAGAGAATATATCTGTAATACATATTTATCTGAAATTCTAATTCAAGTGACGGCTTTATGCAAATACGGAAGGGTTGTCACAAATTTGAAATTTGGAAGGTGGTCTTTTACGACCCCCGGGTACATATTGGTATTAAAATAATGAATTAGGGGTGGCATATTTTTAAATAAAAGTTTTTTCAAACGGTTTTCTTTATACGCTGCCTGCCGATGTTGCTCGTAGTATCACGAATCTTACTTGATTGCCACAGTCACACGCATGGTTCGGAAACCAGGTTAATATCGTAAAAAAATCAAGATGGCGGCCAATTTTTTTGTTTTTGGGCCGACTTCAATTAAACTCGGTTTGGGGCACTATTTTGACAAGAAAACAGCAACGCAATGTTAAAAATATAAAAAAATCCAAGATGGCGACCAACTTTATTGTTTGGTGGCCGATTTCGATGAAACTCGGTTTTTGGTTTTATTTTGTGATATAGTGTTATCGTCACGTCCTAAATAGACGTGATAATATGGGAAATTAGAACTTTCCTGAAAACCTCAGCTGACCTTCCCGTAGCACGTATCTTATGATAGATATTAGTATATAAGATGTAATTATGTTGATAATATAAGAACATTCTACACATGACTGGGTTTCATTCGAGACGACAACATAAAACCACTTCATGGCGACCGTGACTATGTCCGCGCCGCGAGATCGAAAGTCTTCGAGGTACCGCGAAAATAAGTTCCGCGCCGCCGCCGGTCTAGAAGACAACATGCGAAAGCTGTAAGTCAAATTTCTTTTCCGCTACGATGGCAAGCCAGTATCAGACGTCGTCGGCAGAGCCTTTTCAAACGGTGGCTGTTGGGATGGTGGAACTTCGGAGATCACAGAGTGGCTCGACGGGCGAGTGGACCATCAGCCAGCACAATTGTACAAGTATACCATAACTACTGCAAATCCGTGTGTGTGAGTGATTTTTTTTGTGTTTATAGCAAGATTGTGAGAACCATTGACTGAAATTTTAGAGACTATAATTATTATTAAAATTAAGTAGTTACCTAACTACATAACTTAATTTTCGGATTTGTTTGAATTATTGTTTAAATAATTATTAAAATAACTATCAATTTTGAGACTAGTAGGAAAAAGAAATAGATGCTGTAGAATTACAAATAGCAAAAGGCTATTTCGATAATTTTTTTAAGGAAATTATGTCGTTAGTAACTCATATCCATGATCAAGTTCGATGTAAAAGTCGTGCTCAAGCAAATTTTGGGCCCTAGCCCCTAACTTAGTTAATGATTAGGTGAAAATGAAACGGATATTTAGGTATGGTTATGTAGCTGTATAAAAAAATCTTTTTGTATTAAGTTGCAATTAGGTACAGCATGGGTTAGATTTAATAATGTGAGTTAAATATTTTGCAGGATTTGGAATGACGATTAGAATGTAATTATGGAAGTCAGGGAATATATGGTTTATAAAGTTTCACGTGCGATTGGACTGATCACCCAAGAGCAATGAACTTCTTATTTACCTTATATTCAATTTAGGATTGTTAGTTTGTTTTAGGTTTTGGAAAGAAAAGTTCAGTTTATGAAGCTCGATTATACGGTACACATTAAGTGAGGTATAATAGGGATTAGGTCCTTCAGTTATATCAAGGTACGGACGAGATTCCCCTTGAATACTGTTGGAGACAAAATTGTAGTATATCTTAATTCATGACCCTATATGTATAATGGTATATGGGTACAATTCTATTTTTTTTATTAAATGAAAATGAAAGAACGCCGGCGCCGGGCGAATGCGAATGCGAATACGAATAAATATATTGTATAAAAGTATGTACCTAATGAGGCATAATGTGGAAAAAATGTACCGATATTGTTATTATAAAATGAAGTTTTATCGAGAAAAGAATAGGAAATAAAGTCAATGTCACGTAACAACGCGACGAGTCAGCAAGGTCAGTGTCGTGTCAATAACTCGAATAAATTTCGAAGTCAGCACAATATCAGAGCTATGTCAATTCATAAATAAACATAAGAATGTGCAAATTTTAATTGATTGAATAATTTAATGACGAGAAAGAGAGTAAACGTCATAGTAAATATTTTTTTGTCTGAATAGTAAGTACTGAGGTAAAAGAAAATACGTGATAAAATGCTGATATATTACTTTGTGACTCTACTAGGTATTTACGATAAGCAAGAATCTCTATCATGGGAGGCGCGCCGAAGACGCAACCATGAGAGTATTGATTGCATAAGTAAAAAACATAATATTGTAGAAGTCTTTGTGATTAAAAATGGGTTTAATAAAAAGTGTATTAAAACTTTGACCCAGAAGATTTCATGGGATATAAAGAATTACCGTTAGGTGCGGTTATGTATTATTAATAACGAAGTTGAAAATATTAGGGAAAGACTTGATACGTATTATACGTAATGATTATATTTTTTTTTGCCGACAAGTAGTCATATAAGCAAAAATAAGATGACAAAGAATGTCTAGGACTGCAAAAGCAGAAATTTTGAAAATAATAATAAAGATAAAATGCTGATAATTACTACAAGCATTACAGCATCTACTACTTTTGAAAGAAATTGTGTTTAGATATTGTTGGATGTAGATTTGTTTTGTTTATAATATTAAATAAAATAACAGTGTAATGTGCATTAAAAAGTTTGTAGCTTACCCAATTATTAGCGATTGCTAAGGTTTTACTGATAGAATTTGTTATGACGGAATTCATTATAGTCCAGGCAAAATAAAATTTTGATCACATTAAATCCTACAGTTCATTTTCGTTTTTCTAAATAAGGATTAGGGTTATTATAACATCGTACTATGGCTGCTTTTCCTCTCCACCATAAGCGTTATGAGATATAGGTAAAAAATACCTAACTTCTGGAAAGTAATGTTCATAAAATTCTACAGTGGAGATTGATGATGCGTTTGCTTATTTACATACTTAATATTTAATTAAAAAATAATCACTGATTTCATGTTTAAGGTTAAGGAGATAGGGTGCGTTACAATCATCTTTTTGGAGAAAGTATAGTAATGTATCTTAATAAATCGTACACAAGGTGATTTTTTTATAATATGTTTTTAAGCTTAATCCAGGAGCATTTTTAAGTTTTCACTCCAGTGACTTTAATATATCTAGTGATTTTTATGTTTTTACGTGATTTTTGCCATTTATTTTAGTCAACAAAAAATCCTACACCAAATATTTTATCTCGTCTTCATTTCTACCCTTGCAATAAACCCTCATAAAAAAAATCACCAGCTTTTATGAGTAGCATACGAAGTTTTAGCCATTAATAGCTGTAGTTGAATTGCGCATCAATCGGACGGAGTCAAGTGACAGATCGAAAATATCATTTCGTCCCCAATACATAATAGTTTTATCGCTTGGCGGGTTTCTTAAGTTTTATTGTCTGCCACTCCTATCACTTGATCGTTTTTCACAATAAATTGGTTGCAACTGTTCGCATCGAGTTGCGAGAAGTTCGGGTTAGTAGATAAGTTAAGGTCCGCTAAGAAACAGCGGCATAAATACGACGATCGAGTATCACTAGTATGAGCTCGCGCAGACCGGTGCAAGTGCAAGGACAGCAGGTATTCTCGAAACCGTAGTGATTAACCGGGGCCTCATTACGCACCAACGGACGTGTATGTAGTTGTCTCATTTACACCCGCTCCCTCACCGACTGGGGTCGGTTCGCCTGTTTGGTGCTCTCTTTCATTCCTAGGGTGAAATGCCCTAAATTCGGCCACGGTAGCAATTTTAGAGATTAAATCTAAAATATTTATATTAAAATTGAACTACAGCATTGTAATTTTTGTTATTTACGAATGATACATGATTGTTCTTTATAATAATTGTAAGAAAATCAAGAAAACAATAATTGTAAAATTAAGAAAAAATAATATATGACGAGTGACCCAATTTTCCTAAATTCGGACGCGTATGCCCTTCATTCGACCCATTTTTCCCTAAATTCGGCTAAGGTGAAATAAGCACGTTAATTAGAAACTTCAATTGTTTTTATTGACATTCAAATAAAATAATTAACATAATTATTATTCCGATCAACATTAATCATAATATGCATAACAAAAACTACGAAAAATAAGCTTAAATAAAAAATTATATCAAGTCTAATACTTGAATGCATTTATTGTATATTTATCAACATTAATAATTATAGGCTTATCCAAAATCAACAAAAATATTGTTGGTCATATATTGTTCTTTATATGAGTATAACAACAATCATATCAAAATTATGAATGTTAATCAAAAACATTATTTATCAAAAATTAATAAACATAATGAATACAGTCACGTTCACACTAATATTTTTAGTGCTAGGTAGTTCTATTTTTATCAGTTAATATATTAATAATAGTTATTTAGGAATTTATAAATTTTATTCAGAAGTTTTTCGTGAATATTTATTATTAATATTACATTGATTACCATTAAATATTATAATTTTAAAAATAAATTCAAATGTTGATTTGTGGTATCAAATATCTGAATTAAATTAATTTTAAGTTATTCAAAAGTTTTTATTTTTGTTTTATTTTTATTTTATTAAGGATATTTTTTATTTTATAATAAATAATTAAGTTCTTTTTTGGAGTGGAAAGTTTTTTCATTTAGATCTATAAGTATTGTAATAAGAATTTTATAAGATTGGATTTCAGCAATATTTATAATATTTGTTTTATAAATTTATTTTGCAGTAATCTATTATAGAAAAAGATAAGTAGGGTAGGTGCACCAGTGAATGAACACCCCCCAGTGAATGAACAAATGTGTTATTTTTCTATAAAATAAGAAATCTTTTGTTTTCTACACGCAACAGATTTTTTTTAATGAAAATTATACTTTATTACCTTAACTGGCTGCACAGACGACTATGTGTGTTCCGTACTTTCTAAATGGCGATTGCCCAAAGTAGACACGTTGTGTAGTGTTCCTGTTTCTATGGACCAGTACTAAGGACTATGGTGCAACAACATATTTTGATAATAGCTTTTAAGTTGATATATGATTCATTCTACAAAGAAAATTAGTTTCTTAAATGTAATAATGATTATTTCGTGTAATAGAAAGCAGATTGTAAAGAATTTCATTATTTTAAACAAAATATAGGGGTGTTCGAGTACTGGATTAAAAAATTGAGAAATAACTAGTTAATGAACCAGGTGTTCATTCATAGGATCTAACGTATTTTTTTGTTTAGGCTTATTTTGTGTCTTACTTTTAAAGGAGTTCGTTCATATTTAGGGGATAGCTATAGTAAATCATTGTCAATCTTTGGACCAGTCTTCGAAGTAGGGTTTTCATTCATTAGTTTTTAAAATTTTAAGATTCTTCTATAGTAAATGCCTAGTTAATTTACTGATAATTAAAAAACTAGTAAATGAACTATACATTTCTTAATTGTTACATTAATTATTTTTTTGTTTTTAATTTAAGACCACTTCTAAAACAATTAGAATAACATAGCTGATGTGAACTATAAAGCAATATGGTGGTAAATACTTAGGTCTAATTTCTTTAATATTGGCTGTCCTAAGTTAAATAAACTCTTCGACCTGACTCTTCAACTCATGAAACAGAGACGTGAAGTGAGGATACAGGTCATACAGAGCCCCAGGGGCATCCGGAGGATTCCAGGAAGGAAAATAGGCAAGCCTCAAGAGAGGCATATGCCCAGCAGTGGGTTGGGTATCGTGCGCCATTTAGAATTTAGGTTTCTTTTGAAATTTTATGTTTTACCAGTTTGTTATGCTATAAGATATCGTGTACAGACATAAATTAACGATTTCTGTTTACATCCACCTTATGAAACTAGTAGTTCATTTATTGGATTTCAAACATTCGTTAACTGGATTTTGCCGTTCATTCACTGGTGATTTGGGTGGGGTACTTTTGTGTGAAATTCGGATTATCTAAATAACTATAAGCATTTCAGAAATACTGAAGATATTATATTGAACATTAATAAATTCTGAATAGTATGTAGTGCCATTATTATAGCAAAGTCATCCAGAAATAGGTATTCGTAATTTTTAAAGTTTCAAATCGCCTTAAGGGTTCATTCACTGGTGCACCTACCCTATATGAGATCTGAGTTAAATTTAAATCATTTTATATTATTAGTATTATTATTTGTATTTTCAATAATTTTAATAATTATTATTATTAATTAAAAATAAATATATTAGACTTTTATTAAGTTTGACCGTTTTCTGAATATAAGATCATATTTATTCTATTTATACCCAAAGGGTAAAAACGGGACCCTATTACTAAGACTCCGCTGTCCGTCTGTCTGTCTGTCTGTCATCAGGCTGTATCTCATGAACCGTGATAGCTAGACAATTGAAATTTTCACAGATGATGTATTTCTGTTGCCGCTATAACAATTGATACTAAAAACAAAATAAAATAAATATTTGAGGGGGGCTCCCATACAACAAACGTGTTTTTGCTGTTTCGTGGTACGGAAACCTTCGTGCGCGAGTCCGACTCGCACTTGGCCGGTTTTTTTTAATAATTACCAGTAGAACCCATTTATAACATTTTTTTAATTTTTGTCTGTTTGTCTGTATGTTGGTGCGCTAAAAATGTAAAAAGCGCTAACTTAATACTAAATAATGTTTACATACAAATATATGGTGTATCTTGCAAAATAATTAAATCTTTATTTCATCGCAATTGGTTCACTGAATCAAAAGTTAAACTAATTTAAACGTTACGATGAATTTTTGTTGTAATAATATCTTCGGGAATTATACTGTCAGAAAAACCGACCAGCTGGTGTATCCACATCTGGCACAGAATAATGGTCAATAGCTAAAAGTAAACAAAAACGTGTGGAGTTTTGGGTCTATTGTAATTTCTCAAAAACAAAATGCACATGCATGCAGTAAAATCAAAGCCCGCTTTCTATTATATTATTTTCTACTAGCTTCCGCCCGCGACTTCGTTCGCAAGGACATTCGAAAAAATCCTTCGGGAACCTTTAACCAGGATAAAAGTATTCTATGTTTTAACGTCCTGCCTCGCTAGGCAGCGCGCTTGGTGTGAACGTACCTCGCGCATGGCAGGCCTCGGGTGAGCGTGAGTGCGATGTCGAGCGCGAGGCCTGCCACAACGCAAGCGGCAAACGCCCTGCCTTGCGAGGTTCGTCTACACCAAGCGTACTGCGTAGCGAAGCAGGACGTTAAAACATAGAATACTTTCATCCTGGTTAAAGGTTCCCTAAGGATTTTCTCGAACGTCTCCTCTACAAGTCGCATTTCTCAACCGATTCTCGTGAAATTTTGTAACCAGATTTAAAAAATATATATAATTTTATCGTCAAGCCAGTTTTTTATTTCTTCAAAATGGCCGAGATATGTAAAAAAACGTATTTCTGCCCTGTTTTTCGGCGCGGTTTGTTCTCCTCTACAGATCGCATTTCTCAACCGATTCTCGTGAAATTTTGTGAGCAGGTTTGAAAATTATATAGGCTTTTTTGTCAGGCCAGTTTTTTGAAATATTGGATACAGTTCGAAAACCTGAACCTAAAAAATAAATAATTCACACATTTCGAAAATACAAAATTAGACGCGCCATCTAGCTGCGAATATACCAAATACTTGATATACCAAACAGCATGAACTCCACTATATGCTTGAAAACCTCATGGCGAGAGGGCGAGATCTATATTTTTTTAACAATTTACTTTTCAATGCAAGGTCTACACTACAGCTCACTTAGCCACTAGTTTATCTTAAATTACATAACTAATGTGAGGTAATTTCAATAAAAGGTTTTTAAATTACTTTGTTAGGTACCTTCTCTTACCCTTACCCCTACTGCCATAACAACGGCTTACCTCAATTATTTGTTTTTAGGATACCTCAAAAGGAAAAACAGATACCTACTCTTATCTTAGGATCACTTCGTTGTCATGGTCAATTACTTCCTTAAAAGGCCAGGTCCCTATTTCACAGACGTGACAATTGTAAGTGACAATGACAATTTGGTGTCCATGGCGTCAGCTCATTTGAATTTAGAAAATATACTGACCAAACTACATAACGCACAGATACCACAACGAACATCAAATTGTCATTGTAATTTACAATTGTCCTGTATGTAAAATAGGGGCGGGGTATTGGGCAAGTCACCCTACTCAGTACTCGCGTCGAGTCCGAGAAGTCCGTGTTGCACTTGATGGGTTTTTTCATCTAAAAATAATTTCGAAAATTAGTTTTTTTTCCTATAGATTACGTCAACGAAAGATGAGATTGAAATGGTGGCGCCACTTTCCCTGTTTAATTAACGTTTAGAGGTTAAGTCATTGGAAATTGACCTTAAAATAAGGCGCAAAATTAGTTCCATTTCCAATCGAGTCTCATCTTTCGTTGACCAAACTCAACGTAAATAAACCTTTTTTTTTTTGTTTATTTACTATAGGTAATTATATCTTGTCGCGAAAATGGTGCCACTTTGAGTAACCCTGATTTTGTTCCGATAGATCTTCGAAACGCGTCACTGTTCGCCACCCACCGCCGCGCGCCGATTACCTACCTTACGCGCGTCCGTCCTCCCGTGCACTACCGCGTTGATCTTTATTTTCGTACATTTCTTGAAATCCTTTGGGAATAATTGGGGGAATACTTAATTTTTAAAAGTAAATACTTATTTAATATTTAACTTTTACGACTGTAGAATTAATGCTTCCTATATAAAAATTAATAAAACGCAATAAAAAAAACTATAATAGTCACTTGAGTGAAAACTTTTGCTATTAATGTAGTAGTAATTATAGGGAATCTTATGCTACAAAATCACTTATTTTATAATATTTGTTTCTGAGTTAGGATTTTTTATTTTTTATTGGCCTTTATGAAAAAATCCTCTGAAATGTAAGTGGTGATTTTGTTAGGTTTAGTTTCTAATGGTTTTAAGAAATTCATTAAGAAAATTCCCTTCATGTACGATTTAATCTCGATGTTATAAAATAAAAACAGTCTTTAAACCGCCTTTGTAAAAAAAACAACCTAGATATTTTGGGGAAAACTTGAAATTTATCATTGACAAGTTTATTTTAATCAAGTTTTCAAAAATCACCTCTGTAGGATAAAATGTGATTTTCTCGAACAAAGTATTTTTCATTGCCCGGAGACTCATGACACGCCGCGCGCCGTCGCGTCATCGTTGCTCGTAGGTACAGAGTGCTTGTCATTCGTGCTCGCTCACCACTCTATATTACGCTCCGCCTTGCTGATATTTTCGTAAATTTCGAGAAATCCTCTACTTAGAATTAAGGGATTACTTAATTTTAAGATGTTATTAATTATTACACTATATATTATTGAACTTTTACGACTGTAGAATTTATGCTTCATATTTAAAAATGAATAAAACGCATTTAAAAAAAAAACTATATTAGTCACCTGAGTGAAAATTTTGTTTTTAGTATAGTTAATTATAAGAAACTTTATACTGCAAAATCACAGATTTTTTAATATTTGTTTCTGAGTTATGATTTTTTTTTATTTATTAGCCTTTTTTGCAAATTCCTCTGAAATGTAAGTGGTGATTTTTGAGGTTTCATTTCTAATGGTTTTAAGAAATTCATAAAGGAAATTCCCTTTGTGTACGATTTATTCTCGATGTTTTAAGACAAAAACAATATTTAAACCACCGTTGTAAAAAAAGCACCCCAGATATTTTGGGGAAAACTTGAAATTTATCATTGACAAACTTATTTTAATCATGTTTCCAAAAATCACCTCTGTAGGATTTATTGTGATTTTTTCGAACAAAGTATTTTTCATTGCCCGGAGTATTAATTCCACTTAAGAAAATGTGTGTTTATACATTTACATTAGATACTATATCATAAATTTTAGATTGTAAAGAAAGTCTCAGATACATTAGGTATAAACAGATCGCCTTTTTTATAATGTAAATAATTACTAGTTTTTTGTTCTTTTCTATAATAATAAATTATTCCTAGCGTAACAAATGGACCTAATTAAGCTTATCGCAATTAAAATAATACTTTTTTTTTTCTCTTTGATTATTTTGTAATTAAATTTATATGTGTACGATAAGAGACTTATATTGTAAATGTAATGTAAACAACTTGTTCCCATAATTAATATTGCATCTTTATTTTAATACAAAGTAATATTGTAATATTTGTAATGTAAGTCGAATCACGTACTAATGTAAATATATAATTAGGACTAATATATTTAGAATTTAAGGATTTTCTTTTCAGGGGAGGGATGCCAGACCTTTTCAGGGGAGGTGTGATATAGTGTTATCGTCACGTCCTAAATAGACGTGATAATATGGGAAATTAGAACTTTCCTGAAAACCTCAGCTGACCTTCCCGTAGCACGTATCTTATGATAGATATTAGTATATAAGATGTAATTATGTTGATAATATAAGAACATTCTACACATGACTGGGTTTCATTCGAGACGACAACATAAAACCACTTCAATTTTGATAAGAAAACAGCAACGCAATGTAAACAATGATAACACGTCAAGATGGCTGCTAACTTTGTTGCCAAATGTGGTCCGATCGGTAGAACAAAGGCAGTCGGACCACGTGGCCAGAGGGAACTTTTGGGTTGATTTGATTTTGTAACTCGGTAGAAAAAAAGAAAAAAAAATGGCAAAAAAATTACGTTTGTTGTATGGCCCCCCTCAATTATTAATTTTATTCTGTTTTTAGTATTTGTTGTTATAGCGGCAACAGAAATACATCTTCTGTGAAAATTTCAACTTTCTAGCTATCACGGTTCATGAGATACAGCCAGGTGACAGACAGACAGACAGACAGACGGACAGACAGACGGACAGCGGAGTCTTAGTAATAGGGTCCCGTTTTTACCCTTTGGGTACGGAACCCTAAAAATAATGAATTTGGCCGCCATTTTGGATTTTTTTTTTTTAACATTGCGTTGCTGTTTTCTTGTCAAAATAGTAGCAGAAATCGAGTTGCATTGAAATTGGCCCACAAACAAAAAATATGGCCGCCATCTTAGATTTTCTATATTTTTACCTTTGCTTTGCTATTCTCTTGTCAAAATAGTACCAAAAACAGAGTTTCATTGAAATCGGCCCACAAATAAAAAAGTTGGCCGCAATCTTGGGTTTTTTTATATTTTCAACATTGGGTTGTTATTTTTTGTCAAAAAAGTACCAAAAACCGAGTTTTATTGAAATCGGCCCACAAACAAAAAAGTTGGCCGCCATCTTGGATTTTTTTATATTTTCAACATTGCGTTGTTGTTTTCTTGTCAAAATAGTACCAAAAACCGTGTTTCATCGAAATTGGCCCACAAACAAAAATGTTGGCCACCGTCTTGGATTTTGACATGTTTTCAACATCGCGTTGTTATAATCTAAAATTTTATAATATGCAGTTGTTTTTTGAGTAGCAAAAACGTAGGCAGTAGGTAAATAGGTGGACCTAAAGGATTTTTGCTTCTGTTTTTTTAGTCTGTGTATCGTTCGTGCACCCGCGATAACGGGGTATGATGATGATGATTGATGCCGCCATGTTCAAAATGTAAACAAAGATAACGTTCGTAACAAATAAACCTGAGTAAGTACCCATTTTTTGTAAACAAACAGCGTTTTAATTCATACGATCCAAGCGATCCGATCTTTCAAGTTTTGTATCGATCCAGCAAAAAATCGTATGGTCTCGATCCGATCCGAAAATCGCCGGATCGTATGCCTGCCGATCCGATCTTTCAAAAGATCGGATCGGATCGGCGCATCCCTACGGCAAACATCTTGACGCTCTTCGACGGAACGGAGTGGCGATGAGTTCGCGCATGTGCACTTACGAACGGCCCATAGCGCGCGCGCGCCCACCGCCCGCGTACCACACCGCTACGCATACCCAAAATACGTGTTCTGCGCAACCCTTACCCGATTTCAAGATGTTTGCCGGCTACTGTATCAAAGGTAGGCCACGCCCCCAAATAGTAGTGGTGGTGGTAATTACGTGTACATGCTAAAAGCTATGCTTGACCGTTTAAGGGGTACATTATGGCGCTGCTGGAGTCCAAGAACCGTAGTCTTGATTCATTGGTCGACGGTTATCGGAGTCCATGAAAGTTACAAGGTCTTCACGCATAGTAATAATACTAATAATACATAGATACCTCAAAGCAAAATATAGGGACTAGTGAATAGTATTATAATAAATAATATTTATCATTTTCAATATTCACAACAATATTACATAAAGATTACAATGAAACCAAATTGTCAAAATCATATGTTTTAACGATGGTACTCTTTATTACTATAGATAGCACATTCATACATAGAGGAAATAATCACTACGTTTTACATTTATATACCATAGTATCAAGTAAGGTTGTTGGGAATTGGACAGCGCCATCTAGTAAATTTTTGAGGAACGTTGCCTGGAAAGTCTCTCATTGCACCTTTAAAAGACCTTCCATCATTGCTGAAAAACTTACACAAAATAAACAATATTTTTGTACTAATTAAATTCGTAAATATTTGAACTATAACTAAATTGAACACAAAAACATTTTTTTTAAATAAACCTTGTTCTTGACAATAAATGTCCTTGACATAAAAATAATATAATATATATTTATATTATATATCTTTGAAATAATATTTTGTTCTTTTTTGTCCTTGACTTACTTAACCATTTTGTTCTTTTATTTTCTTTTTGCTCTTTATACTTTTTACTTTTCGTTCTTGATACCTTATGCCTTTGTATGTACTTTATACTTTTGTTTGTTCTTCGAGTATACTTTATACTTTTTGTTCTACTATTTTGTTCTTGAGAATAATCATCCTTGCTCTTATTGAAATTGGTATAGAGATGCACTAAACTAAAGCAAAAAGCTCCTGCATTGCTTCACCATGGCATGACCAGAGCATGAACTTTTCCACAACGATTTTTCGTTTTCGTAAAACTTTGCATTACTTACGTTGCCTTACAAATCCGGCGGTGCTAGGACCATGTTTATTGTCCTGTTGCTCCCAAAAGGAAAATCTTCGATAAATAAGTAAATAAATTAAACAATATGTGCTGAAGCATGAAAATTTTACTAGTGACAGGAAAAGACAAAAAAACGAAATTACATTTCTTCTTAAACCATAGTCTATAAAAAGTATAGGTACCATTACGTGGTATAATATTAAACACTGTAATAAAAAATAAAAAAAAACCTTTTATATTTTAACCAAAGCCAATTGCACTTTATTGTGTTGGAGTAAAAGTCGCTATTTATTTAAATGACTGCGGAATGCTGCTTCTGTACTTGTACTATTAGTTATTCTGAATTCTGGACCTAACCAGAGATATTAGTATCCCGTTCCCATTCCCTGTCCCAATCAATCAGTCTAAAATACTGACGTCTGAGGAATGGCAGTATAGTATAAGCAGCGTAAGAAGGCAGGCCAACTCATTGCCTGTGAACTTCTGATACTCCCGATTCACCACTATAGACAGGGTTGTTCTAATTTTTGTCATGTGCGCCGTGTTGGGCTTCAAAATAAAAGCCATTTTCGCAATCAACATCCAGTAAAATCTCAAAAACGACATTCATATAAGTCGAAATGTCTATTTAACATTATTATTCCATACAAAATTTCAACCCCTATTTCAACCCTGTAGGGGTTTAGTCATGTCCATCCACAATGTTGAACTTAAAAATAAATGCCAGTTTTGGAATCGACATCTCATAAAACCTCAATAACGACACCCATATCGATTTTCAGGTTTATTTATCCCATTTAACCTCTAAGGGGTTGATTTTCGAGAAACTACGAAATATATGTTTGCTTATTTGTTTTACTTTCCAACCATAAGCTTAAATAATAATTTTAGTGAGTTACTTTGAAAATGAAGGACTTTCCATTTACAACTTCATCCTCTTTTCACTCCTTCAGGGGGTCAAAATTTGAAGATTCTGACTAAGAAACTGACGGATTTTTATACAAACTTTCATCCCCTATATCACCTCTTTAGGGCCTGAATTTTCCAAAATCCTTTCTTAGCGGACGTCTACGTCCTAATTATATTATCCTAATTATATGTCCTAATTATAATTAGTGTGCGTAATGAAATTTCAGCTCGATCCGTCCAGTACTTTGAGTTGTGCGTTGATAGATCAGTCAGTCTCTTAGCCTTTTTATATATACAGATGTCAAATACGTCGAGAAAACGATATTTTTATTTTATTTAAGGTACTCCAACAATGTACATACAATAACATAGATATGAACAAACATATACGACTAAAATTCTTGTATGACATCAATTACAGGTGTACTCAGCATGCATGAAAAATAAAATGTTGGCCTTTAAAACGAATAATTTGACATGAAAATAAAAATAAAAATTATAAAGATTCCTGGTGTCATCCACACTGTAGTAGTAGGTATGAACCTCTATACTAAAAAAAGTTGGGAGTTACAAGTCGTGATAAAGTTTGGCCACATGATAGAAACTGATCTGTACGCTGTTTCTAACTAATATTGAGCTGGGCCAAACTATCCTTACATACAGTTCCATACGGCGGCGGGTTGAATAGCGCACTTTACCCGGCTTCATTCTAAAAACTATAACAATTCAGGTTTAGCTAATAGGTCAAATGTGGTATCATTTTCGGATTAATCTTTAACGTAGAACTTATTTCTGATATAAAAAAAATCAATTTATTAAGCAGTTTCTGAAAAATTACACAATAACCAATATTTTTAAACTTCATTTTTTTAGTTTAGGTATTGGCACTTGTTTCAGTATTTTCAAAAAACTACTTTAAAGAAGCGTTTTTCAGGTTAATCTGTACGTAAATCCAAAGCGGATAGAGTCCAACAGTACGTACCTGCTGTATCTGGTGGTGGTTGGCGAGCACGGCGCGCGCGGCCTGCGCCAGGTGGTTGAGGGACGTGTACCGACGCAGCGCGGCCGCCAGCGCCGCCGCCGCCGCCGCCTGCGCGCGCGCCGCCAGCGGCGGGGCCTCCGCCGCGCCCGCCGCCAGCGCTGCCTCCAGGCTCTTGGCGAAGTTGCGAATAGCCTGGTTCATATATTATTACATTATTACAAAGATATATTGAAATTTTAAATATCGTTACTTATTTCTGTTAAAGCTAATAAGTTTCTTGCCAGATAAAAAATACTGGAACGGGTGCTTAAAGCTTAATCATTAAATTTACTTGAATAAAGACATTTTGACTTTGACTTTATGATTAATCATTTTTATGATCATCAGTTTTATGAAGGAAAGCTGC
The DNA here is from genome assembly GCA_943789525.1 of Agriphila geniculea. Lineage (NCBI taxonomy): Eukaryota > Metazoa > Arthropoda > Insecta > Lepidoptera > Crambidae > Agriphila > Agriphila geniculea. Next base: position 24,743,587 of record OX038875.1, on the reverse strand, counting down.
CACCGTAAAAACTACAAGACAGTATCAATCAACTGATATTGCGGTGTGTAACGGCGCGATCATACCGCCACATAAGCCACAACTAGGCGGCGCCGTCCCGCGGTGTTTAGAATATAACGCGTTTCTTATCTAGTGGCGGGTGGGGTGTTTGCGCGCGGGCGCCTCCCCCCCCCCCGCCGCGCAGGGACACGGTGCGCTCTCGGCGAACCGGTTAGCTCGTTGGTCGCTCGCCGCGGGAGTTAATTTTAATATAATTTTAATTAATTTTAATAATTTTAGAGTCAGTCGTTCTGTGCGAGTTGCGACCGTGCGCGCCCGCTCGCAAGTTACCTTGATAGCAAAACGATTTATTGTTTGCGGTTCGTTTGTGACGTGAAGTCAGCCATTTTGAGTGTGGCGTTTGATGGACTGTTTTAAGTATAAAATCGTGTGTTTGTTATCATTTAATTATAAGTTAAAACTAGTTTTGTGACGTGAATCAGTGTTTGTAATATTCGTCAACTTTGTGACGAAATAAAGGACCTTTCGCGGACTGTACTGACGTTATTCAGTGACCGAGAAAGAAGAAATTGTTACGAAATCTCCACAACGTGTTACTGGTGCCGTCTGTGTTTTCCCGTCATTCCCCTGGCCAGGGTAGGTAGGAAATATTGACGTCACAGGACGGCGCCTGGCACCGCACCACCGACGAGAAGATTCGTCGCGTCGCGTGACATCGTGAATAAAGGACTTTTAAACAGTGAGTCAGTTGACTATTAATTATACGTCAATATAATAATATTGATAATAAGTTTTGGTTGGGTTGTAAGCCGATCGAAGCACCAGGGCGGAGTCGGCATTTTGGCCCGTTCCATTTTGTCACGCTTCCACTTTGTCACTTTTTCTTTTGTGTTACTTTCCTGGATCGATCCGCTTACAACAAAACACCGCGGTACTGTACCTGCGTGAGCTGCGGCGGTATGGGGCGCAGCACGTCAGGCAGCAGCAGCTCCACGCACTGCTGGTGCAGGCGCAGGTCGGCGGCAGGCGGCGCCGTCCCGCGGTACTGTACCTGCGTGAGCTGCGGCGGTATGGGGCGCAGCACGTCGGGCAGCAGCAGCTAGGCGCAGGTCGGCGGCAGGCGGCGCCGTCCCGCGGTACTGTACCTGCGTGAGCTGCGGCGGTATGGGGCGCAGCACGTCGGGCAGCAGCAGCTCCACGCACTGCTGGTGCAGGCGCAGGTCGGCGGCAGGCGGCGCCGTCCCGCGGTACTGTACCTGCGTGAGCTGCGGCGGTATGGGGCGCAGCACGTCGGGCAGCAGCAGCTCCACGCACTGCTGGTGCAGGCGCAGGTCGGCGGCAGGCGGCGCCGTCCCGCGGTACTGTACCTGCGTGAGCTGCGGCGGTATGGGGCGCAGCACGTCGGGCAGCAGCAGCTCCACGCACTGCTGGTGCAGGCGCAGGTCGGCGGCAGGCGGCGCCGTCCCGCGGTACTGTACCTGCGTGAGCTGCGGCGGTATGGGGCGCAGCACGTCGGGCAGCAGCAGCTCCACGCACTGCTGGTGCAGGCGCAGGTCGGCGGCGCGCAGCCAGGCGGCGCCGTCCCGCGGTACTGTACCTGCGTGAGCTGCGGCGGTATGGGGCGCAGCACGTCGGGCAGCAGCAGCTCCACGCACTGCTGGTGCAGGCGCAGGTCGGCGGCAGGCGGCGCCGTCCCGCGGTACTGTACCTGCGTGAGCTGCGGCGGTATGGGGCGCAGCACGTCGGGCAGCAGCAGCTCCACGCACTGCTGGTGCAGGCGCAGGTCGGCGGCAGGCGGCGCCGTCCCGCGGTACTGTACCTGCGTGAGCTGCGGCGGTATGGGGCGCAGCACGTCAGGCAGCAGCAGCTCCACGCACTGCTGGTGCAGGCGCAGGTCGGCGGCAGGCGGCGCCGTCCCGCGGTACTGTACCTGCGTGAGCTGCGGCGGTATGGGGCGCAGCACGTCGGGCAGCAGCAGCTCCACGCACTGCTGGTGCAGGCGCAGGTCGGCGGCGCGCAGCCAGGCGGCGCCGTCCCGCGGTACTGTACCTGCGTGAGCTGCGGCGGTATGGGGCGCAGCACGTCGGGCAGCAGCAGCTCCACGCACTGCTGGTGCAGGCGCAGGTCGGCGGCAGGCGGCGCCGTCCCGCGGTACTGTACCTGCGTGAGCTGCGGCGGTATGGGGCGCAGCACGTCGGGCAGCAGCAGCTCCACGCACTGCTGGTGCAGGCGCAGGTCGGCGGCAGGCGGCGCCGTCCCGCGGTACTGTACCTGCGTGAGCTGCGGCGGTATGGGGCGCAGCACGTCGGGCAGCAGCAGCTCCACGCACTGCTGGTGCAGGCGCAGGTCGGCGGCAGGCGGCGCCGTCCCGCGGTACTGTACCTGCGTGAGCTGCGGCGGTATGGGGCGCAGCACGTCGGGCAGCAGCAGCTCCACGCACTGCTGGTGCAGGCGCAGGTCGGCGGCAGGCGGCGCCGTCCCGCGGTACTGTACCTGCGTGAGCTGCGGCGGTATGGGGCGCAGCACGTCAGGCAGCAGCAGCTCCACGCACTGCTGGTGCAGGCGCAGGTCGGCGGCAGGCGGCGCCGTCCCGCGGTACTGTACCTGCGTGAGCTGCGGCGGTATGGGGCGCAGCACGTCGGGCAGCAGCAGCTCCACGCACTGCTGGTGCAGGCGCAGGTCGGCGGCAGGCGGCGCCGTCCCGCGGTACTGTACCTGCGTGAGCTGCGGCGGTATGGGGCGCAGCACGTCGGGCAGCAGCAGCTCCACGCACTGCTGGTGCAGGCGCAGGTCGGCGGCGCGCAGCCAGGCGGCGCCGTCCCGCGGTACTGTACCTGCGTGAGCTGCGGCGGTATGGGGCGCAGCACGTCGGGCAGCAGCAGCTCCACGCACTGCTGGTGCAGGCGCAGGTCGGCGGCAGGCGGCGCCGTCCCGCGGTACTGTACCTGCGTGAGCTGCGGCGGTATGGGGCGCAGCACGTCGGGCAGCAGCAGCTCCACGCACTGCTGGTGCAGGCGCAGGTCGGCGGCAGGCGGCGCCGTCCCGCGGTACTGTACCTGCGTGAGCTGCGGCGGTATGGGGCGCAGCACGTCGGGCAGCAGCAGCTCCACGCACTGCTGGTGCAGGCGCAGGTCGGCGGCAGGCGGCGCCGTCCCGCGGTACTGTACCTGCGTGAGCTGCGGCGGTATGGGGCGCAGCACGTCGGGCAGCAGCAGCTCCACGCACTGCTGGTGCAGGCGCAGGTCGGCGGCGCGCAGCCAGGCGGCGCCGTCCCGCGGTACTGTACCTGCGTGAGCTGCGGCGGTATGGGGCGCAGCACGTCGGGCAGCAGCAGCTCCACGCACTGCTGGTGCAGGCGCAGGTCGGCGGCAGGCGGCGCCGTCCCGCGGTACTGTACCTGCGTGAGCTGCGGCGGTATGGGGCGCAGCACGTCGGGCAGCAGCAGCTCCACGCACTGCTGGTGCAGGCGCAGGTCGGCGGCAGGCGGCGCCGTCCCGCGGTACTGTACCTGCGTGAGCTGCGGCGGTATGGGGCGCAGCACGTCGGGCAGCAGCAGCTCCACGCACTGCTGGTGCAGGCGCAGGTCGGCGGCAGGCGGCGCCGTCCCGCGGTACTGTACCTGCGTGAGCTGCGGCGGTATGGGGCGCAGCACGTCGGGCAGCAGCAGCTCCACGCACTGCTGGTGCAGGCGCAGGTCGGCGGCAGGCGGCGCCGTCCCGCGGTACTGTACCTGCGTGAGCTGCGGCGGTATGGGGCGCAGCACGTCGGGCAGCAGCAGCTCCACGCACTGCTGGTGCAGGCGCAGGTCGGCGGCAGGCGGCGCCGTCCCGCGGTACTGTACCTGCGTGAGCTGCGGCGGTATGGGGCGCAGCACGTCGGGCAGCAGCAGCTCCACGCACTGCTGGTGCAGGCGCAGGTCGGCGGCAGGCGGCGCCGTCCCGCGGTACTGTACCTGCGTGAGCTGCGGCGGTATGGGGCGCAGCACGTCGGGCAGCAGCAGCTCCACGCACTGCTGGTGCAGGCGCAGGTCGGCGGCAGGCGGCGCCGTCCCGCGGTACTGTACCTGCGTGAGCTGCGGCGGTATGGGGCGCAGCACGTCGGGCAGCAGCAGCTCCACGCACTGCTGGTGCAGGCGCAGGTCGGCGGCAGGCGGCGCCGTCCCGCGGTACTGTACCTGCGTGAGCTGCGGCGGTATGGGGCGCAGCACGTCGGGCAGCAGCAGCTCCCCGCACTGCTGGTGCAGGCGCAGGTCGGCGGCAGGCGGCGCCGTCCCGCGGTACTGTACCTGCGTGAGCTGCGGCGGTATGGGGCGCAGCACGTCGGGCAGCAGCAGCTCCACGCACTGCTGGTGCAGGCGCAGGTCGGCGGCAGGCGGCGCCGTCCCGCGGTACTGTACCTGCGTGAGCTGCGGCGGTATGGGGCGCAGCACGTCGGGCAGCAGCAGCTCCACGCACTGCTGGTGCAGGCGCAGGTCGGCGGCAGGCGGCGCCGTCCCGCGGTACTGTACCTGCGTGAGCTGCGGCGGTATGGGGCGCAGCACGTCGGGCAGCAGCAGCTCCACGCACTGCTGGTGCAGGCGCAGGTCGGCGGCAGGCGGCGCCGTCCCGCGGTACTGTACCTGCGTGAGCTGCGGCGGTATGGGGCGCAGCACGTCGGGCAGCAGCAGCTCCACGCACTGCTGGTGCAGGCGCAGGTCGGCGGCAGGCGGCGCCGTCCCGCGGTACTGTACCTGCGTGAGCTGCGGCGGTATGGGGCGCAGCACGTCGGGCAGCAGCAGCTCCACGCACTGCTGGTGCAGGCGCAGGTCGGCGGCAGGCGGCGCCGTCCCGCGGTACTGTACCTGCGTGAGCTGCGGCGGTATGGGGCGCAGCACGTCGGGCAGCAGCAGCTCCACGCACTGCTGGTGCAGGCGCAGGTCGGCGGCGCGCAGCCAGGCGGCGCCGTCCCGCGGTACTGTACCTGCGTGAGCTGCGGCGGTATGGGGCGCAGCACGTCGGGCAGCAGCAGCTCCACGCACTGCTGGTGCAGGCGCAGGTCGGCGGCAGGCGGCGCCGTCCCGCGGTACTGTACCTGCGTGAGCTGCGGCGGTATGGGGCGCAGCACGTCGGGCAGCAGCAGCTCCACGCACTGCTTGTGCAGGCGCAGGTCGGCGGCAGGCGGCGCCGTCCCGCGGTACTGTACCTGCGTGAGCTGCGGCGGTATGGGGCGCAGCACGTCGGGCAGCAGCAGCTCCACGCACTGCTGGTGCAGGCGCAGGTCGGCGGCGCGCAGCCAGGCGGCGCCGTCCCGCGGTACTGTACCTGCGTGAGCTGCGGCGGTATGGGGCGCAGCACGTCGGGCAGCAGCAGCTCCACGCACTGCTGGTGCAGGCGCAGGTCGGCGGCAGGCGGCGCCGTCCCGCGGTACTGTACCTGCGTGAGCTGCGGCGGTATGGGGCGCAGCACGTCGGGCAGCAGCAGCTCCACGCACTGCTGGTGCAGGCGCAGGTCGGCGGCAGGCGGCGCCGTCCCGCGGTACTGTACCTGCGTGAGCTGCGGCGGTATGGGGCGCAGCACGTCGGGCAGCAGCAGCTCCACGCACTGCTGGTGCAGGCGCAGGTCGGCGGCAGGCGGCGCCGTCCCGCGGTACTGTACCTGCGTGAGCTGCGGCGGTATGGGGCGCAGCACGTCGGGCAGCAGCAGCTCCACGCACTGCTGGTGCAGGCGCAGGTCGGCGGCAGGCGGCGCCGTCCCGCGGTACTGTACCTGCGTGAGCTGCGGCGGTATGGGGCGCAGCACGTCGGGCAGCAGCAGCTCCACGCACTGCTGGTGCAGGCGCAGGTCGGCGGCGCGCAGCCAGGCGGCGCCGTCCCGCGGTACTGTACCTGCGTGAGCTGCGGCGGTATGGGGCGCAGCACGTCGGGCAGCAGCAGCTCCACGCACTGCTGGTGCAGGCGCAGGTCGGCGGCAGGCGGCGCCGTCCCGCGGTACTGTACCTGCGTGAGCTGCGGCGGTATGGGGCGCAGCACGTCGGGCAGCAGCAGCTCCACGCACTGCTGGTGCAGGCGCAGGTCGGCGGCAGGCGGCGCCGTCCCGCGGTACTGTACCTGCGTGAGCTGCGGCGGTATGGGGCGCAGCACGTCGGGCAGCAGCAGCTCCACGCACTGCTGGTGCAGGCGCAGGTCGGCGGCGCGCAGCCAGGCGGCGCCGTCCCGCGGTACTGTACCTGCGTGAGCTGCGGCGGTATGGGGCGCAGCACGTCGGGCAGCAGCAGCTCCACGCACTGCTGGTGCAGGCGCAGGTCGGCGGCAGGCGGCGCCGTCCCGCGGTACTGTACCTGCGTGAGCTGCGGCGGTATGGGGCGCAGCACGTCGGGCAGCAGCAGCTCCACGCACTGCTGGTGCAGGCGCAGGTCGGCGGCAGGCGGCGCCGTCCCGCGGTACTGTACCTGCGTGAGCTGCGGCGGTATGGGGCGCAGCACGTCGGGCAGCAGCAGCTCCACGCACTGCTGGTGCAGGCGCAGGTCGGCGGCGCGCAGCCAGGCGGCGCCGTCCCGCGGTACTGTACCTGCGTGAGCTGCGGCGGTATGGGGCGCAGCACGTCGGGCAGCAGCAGCTCCACGCACTGCTGGTGCAGGCGCAGGTCGGCGGCGCGCAGCCAGGCGGCGCCGTCCCGCGGTACTGTACCTGCGTGAGCTGCGGCGGTATGGGGCGCAGCACGTCGGGCAGCAGCAGCTCCACGCACTGCTGGTGCAGGCGCAGGTCGGCGGCAGGCGGCGCCGTCCCGCGGTACTGTACCTGCGTGAGCTGCGGCGGTATGGGGCGCAGCACGTCGGGCAGCAGCAGCTCCACGCACTGCTGGTGCAGGCGCAGGTCGGCGGCAGGCGGCGCCGTCCCGCGGTACTGTACCTGCGTGAGCTGCGGCGGTATGGGGCGCAGCACGTCGGGCAGCAGCAGCTCCACGCACTGCTGGTGCAGGCGCAGGTCGGCGGCAGGCGGCGCCGTCCCGCGGTACTGTACCTGCGTGAGCTGCGGCGGTATGGGGCGCAGCACGTCGGGCAGCAGCAGCTCCACGCACTGCTGGTGCAGGCGCAGGTCGGCGGCAGGCGGCGCCGTCCCGCGGTACTGTACCTGCGTGAGCTGCGGCGGTATGGGGCGCAGCACGTCGGGCAGCAGCAGCTCCACGCACTGCTGGTGCAGGCGCAGGTCGGCGGCAGGCGGCGCCGTCCCGCGGTACTGTACCTGCGTGAGCTGCGGCGGTATGGGGCGCAGCACGTCGGGCAGCAGCAGCTCCACGCACTGCTGGTGCAGGCGCAGGTCGGCGGCAGGCGGCGCCGTCCCGCGGTACTGTACCTGCGTGAGCTGCGGCGGTATGGGGCGCAGCACGTCGGGCAGCAGCAGCTCCACGCACTGCTGGTGCAGGCGCAGGTCGGCGGCGCGCAGCCAGGCGGCGCCGTCCCGCGGTACTGTACCTGCGTGAGCTGCGGCGGTATGGGGCGCAGCACGTCGGGCAGCAGCAGCTCCACGCACTGCTGGTGCAGGCGCAGGTCGGCGGCGCGCAGCCAGGCGGCGCCGTCCCGCGGTACTGTACCTGCGTGAGCTGCGGCGGTATGGGGCGCAGCACGTCGGGCAGCAGCAGCTCCACGCACTGCTGGTGCAGGCGCAGGTCGGCGGCAGGCGGCGCCGTCCCGCGGTACTGTACCTGCGTGAGCTGCGGCGGTATGGGGCGCAGCACGTCGGGCAGCAGCAGCTCCACGCACTGCTGGTGCAGGCGCAGGTCGGCGGCAGGCGGCGCCGTCCCGCGGTACTGTACCTGCGTGAGCTGCGGCGGTATGGGGCGCAGCACGTCGGGCAGCAGCAGCTCCACGCACTGCTGGTGCAGGCGCAGGTCGGCGGCAGGCGGCGCCGTCCCGCGGTACTGTACCTGCGTGAGCTGCGGCGGTATGGGGCGCAGCACGTCGGGCAGCAGCAGCTCCACGCACTGCTGGTGCAGGCGCAGGTCGGCGGCGCGCAGCCAGGCGGCGCCGTCCCGCGGTACTGTACCTGCGTGAGCTGCGGCGGTATGGGGCGCAGCACGTCGGGCAGCAGCAGCTCCACGCACTGCTGGTGCAGGCGCAGGTCGGCGGCAGGCGGCGCCGTCCCGCGGTACTGTACCTGCGTGAGCTGCGGCGGTATGGGGCGCAGCACGTCGGGCAGCAGCAGCTCCACGCACTGCTGGTGCAGGCGCAGGTCGGCGGCAGGCGGCGCCGTCCCGCGGTACTGTACCTGCGTGAGCTGCGGCGGTATGGGGCGCAGCACGTCGGGCAGCAGCAGCTCCACGCACTGCTGGTGCAGGCGCAGGTCGGCGGCGCGCAGCCAGGCGGCGCCGTCCCGCGGTACTGTACCTGCGTGAGCTGCGGCGGTATGGGGCGCAGCACGTCGGGCAGCAGCAGCTCCACGCACTGCTGGTGCAGGCGCAGGTCGGCGGCAGGCGGCGCCGTCCCGCGGTACTGTACCTGCGTGAGCTGCGGCGGTATGGGGCGCAGCACGTCGGGCAGCAGCAGCTCCACGCACTGCTGGTGCAGGCGCAGGTCGGCGGCAGGCGGCGCCGTCCCGCGGTACTGTACCTGCGTGAGCTGCGGCGGTATGGGGCGCAGCACGTCGGGCAGCAGCAGCTCCACGCACTGCTGGTGCAGGCGCAGGTCGGCGGCAGGCGGCGCCGTCCCGCGGTACTGTACCTGCGTGAGCTGCGGCGGTATGGGGCGCAGCACGTCGGGCAGCAGCAGCTCCACGCACTGCTGGTGCAGGCGCAGGTCGGCGGCAGGCGGCGCCGTCCCGCGGTACTGTACCTGCGTGAGCTGCGGCGGTATGGGGCGCAGCACGTCGGGCAGCAGCAGCTCCACGCACTGCTGGTGCAGGCGCAGGTCGGCGGCGCGCAGCCAGGCGGCGCCGTCCCGCGGTACTGTACCTGCGTGAGCTGCGGCGGTATGGGGCGCAGCACGTCGGGCAGCAGCAGCTCCACGCACTGCTGGTGCAGGCGCAGGTCGGCGGCAGGCGGCGCCGTCCCGCGGTACTGTACCTGCGTGAGCTGCGGCGGTATGGGGCGCAGCACGTCGGGCAGCAGCAGCTCCACGCACTGCTGGTGCAGGCGCAGGTCGGCGGCGCGCAGCCAGGCGGCGCCGTCCCGCGGTACTGTACCTGCGTGAGCTGCGGCGGTATGGGGCGCAGCACGTCGGGCAGCAGCAGCTCCACGCACTGCTGGTGCAGGCGCAGGTCGGCGGCAGGCGGCGCCGTCCCGCGGTACTGTACCTGCGTGAGCTGCGGCGGTATGGGGCGCAGCACGTCGGGCAGCAGCAGCTCCACGCACTGCTGGTGCAGGCGCAGGTCGGCGGCGCGCAGCCAGGCGGCGCCGTCCCGGCGCGCCACGGCTCGGCGCGCGCCGCCGCCGCTGGCCGCGCACACGCGCCGCCAGAACCCGCGCCGCGCGCGCTCCACCGCGCCCGTGTCCAGCGCCGACACCGCCTCCAGGAACTCTGCGCCGTGCGACCTACCGACACCACATTCCAGACGAATGTAATTCACCCAATCTTTACGAATCCGTTTAAAATTACGTTTCCGAGAGAATCTTGTATTTAAAACTGAGGTATAAAAAAACGAACTAAAATACTCCCAATCTAAAATATTCGCAATTAGAAATTTGATGAAAATTAAATGCATGAATGAAAATTCTTTTGGTATTCTACAAAATAAACAAGAATTTTTGTCTACAATTACTGCCGGTTACGGCAGGTACTGCCGGTGGCCACGAGACAGGCTGCGACTACCCACCTGTGTATCTCGCGCAGCGTGTCTAGCGCGGCGGCGGGGATGTCGGGCGGGGGGTCGTTTAGCTCGAGGGGGGGCGGGTCGGGGGGGCCGGCGGGGCCCAGGTACTGCCGGTGCCCGATGCCCGCCAGCCCCGCCGGGGACGAAGCCGCTTCCCGCTCACGCTCGCGATCGCGGTCGCGACCCTCCTGCGAAACGATTGCTAGTACAATAGTTACTCTCCGCGACATGTTTGGACATAGTATTATAAAATAGAGTAAGACGAAAGAATTTTACGTGTCTAGTTACGATTATAGATTTCACATTACATGATATATTTTATGGAATGTTTGATTGCGTCAACAATTTTATGTTAATTTTCTAAAATCTAAGTAAACAGCAAATACACGATACTACACTCGAAATACGTTTATTTATAATTTTATTAAAAAAAGAAATTGAATGTGAAGGTTATCAGCGAATTTCCTAAAAAAAGCTGCATAGAAAACAAGTTGACATGAATTGAATTTTTCAAGATCAATCTGCTCGAAGAGGCAGATCCACTTCTCCGTCCCCACGCGCGTGATCTGCCGTCCCAGGCTGCACGGCCGGGCACGGAGCCAGTGTGTGAATCGCCTTAGAGTTGCCGCGCGTGCCGAACCGCCTCGTGCGCAGGCCGACAAACACCGAGCGGATGAGCTTGCAAGTCAGCCCACACAATAAAACACTAAGATAACCTACAACACATGATCATCTGTCTTATAGAGGAGAGGCCAGGCCTTCAAAATTGAAATCCCGTCGGACAAGCGAGTGCTCTACCGACAACTGGTATCATTGTCTTCAGCATGATTTCCTGAACAATAATATAGCGGTTGTCGCATTATAAAGTGGGGGAGGGGGGAGGAGGGGGGAGGGAAAAGGTGCAAAACTCGGTTATCAGAGTTTGGCTAATTTTTCAATAACTACTTGTCCGTTTAAAACAAATAACGTTTCATATGGTAGATAATACCTGTAACAACATATTTTGTCGAACTCTTCGGTCCGACGGGAATCGTCATTAGACGACTTTCGTTAAAGCGGTTTCCATATTATTTGGACAGTGACCTCCCGCACTATATCGATGATAATTTTGTTGTCTTCCAGCCAAATTTCAAAACTAAAAAACAGATAGCAAGCCAATGATTGTGGCAATTTTACGTAGTACTTTATACTATATGTACTTCTGTACTTTATTTTAATTTACTGCTTAAAATTGACAAAACTAAAAATGATTTTGTTTGAAATTTGACTTTTTTCTAATTATTTAATAAACTATAGTATTTACAAAAACCATTGCAAATGAAAATATGTTGTCAAAGATATTACCTACCCTAAGACACATTATTTGTTTAAATCGGTCAAGTGGTTGTTGAGAAAATCAACCAAGTTCCGATACTCGACTTCCGCATCTCTTCCCTCCACCCCTCCCCCCTCCACCACTTTATAATGCGACAACCGCTGTATTCTTGTTCAGGAGATCATGCTGAAGACAATGATACCGGTTGTCGGTGGAGCACTCTCTTGTCCAGCGGGAATCGTTTCGTAAATTTGGCATCCCCTCTATTACCTGCAGATCGCCGAGGTCGGTCTTGTCATCGCTGTTGTCAAGCGGCGGCGAGGTTTCGCCCGCGGCTGCCTTCGCTCGTATTCCGTAGTAGTGGTATTTCGAGTTGCCGCGCGTGCCGAGCCGCCTCGTGCGCAGCCCGACGAACACCGAGCGGATGAGCTTGCCGAACGACGCGGCGTTCACCGGGTCCAGCCGGTGCGCCGTGCAGTGCCGCAGGTAGTGCGAGTACAGCGTCGATCGGGGGAGGGATACGCCTGCATGTTATAGCACTCGATTAAACGCTGATTTACATTTAAAACAAGTTATTAAGAGGTGGCCATGCCGCCATTTTCATTCATCAAAACTCAGTTAAAGTTCAATAGTAAAAGTAGATGTGTTGACAACTCTGACATTTTTTGTAATGCCGGTACGACGATATTGCGATAGGCGGTTTCGCTGGTATTGTTTCGCGGCGAAGGTAGGGTGACCAACCCTGTGTGCTCATTTTTGAGTACAAGCAATTTAAATTTACAGGATTTAAGGAAAAATACAGGAGAGCATTGAAAATGTCCAGTATTTTATTTAATAAAATACAGGACATGGACAAAATGATAACTGAAAACCGAGACGTCCTGTAAAATACAGGACAGTTGCCCACCTTAGGCGGAGGTGTGCACAGGCGCACATGGAAAGTTGCGGCCAATCTCTAATCTAAAAAAACCGAACAAGTGCGAGTACGAGATCCGAAATATTTTGCTGTTACAAAGTTAATAGTTGGATGGATGTGAGTGCGAGTTTTTAAACAATACTAAATAATATACCAGAAAAAATACGACTCGCACCAGATCAATACTTAGACGGGAATCGAACCCGCGACCTTTGGATATCCGGTCCAATGCTCTGACCGCTGAGCTACCGAGTCACTAGTGACATCGTCGAATTTTTCCTAGTATATCCTAAACTCTTACGCTGTAAACCAGCGTTATTTCACCAATGTGAGGAATTACCTCGACATTCAATTGAAATATCTTTCCAGATATTTTAACAATTGATTAAGATGAAATAGCTATACAATTTTTAAATTTGAGATTTTTGCATTTACAATGCTATTTTTAAACAATACTAAATAATATACTAGAAAATTTGGCGTCCCCGAGTGTTAAGTTAAAGTGTGCATTTTGAACCTGAAGGATGTGGTTACCTTCGGCGGTCTCGTAGTGGTCGAGCAGCCACTGCACGGTGGCGGGCGGCATGCGCACCTGCGGGCCGGCCGCCGGCGTGGCGGGCGACGACGGCGCCTCCGCCTCGTCGCCGGCCACCTGCACGCGCACCACACACCTCACATTATTACTTCTACCCACTGCTGCTATACAATATTAGGCTAGAGACAAATCTAAGCGGAAAAAACTGTTCAAGCGTTTTTCGAGCGCCACGAAGTTAGCACAGGTCTTTGAAGGTTGCATACGGTTTTACACTTTTGGCACAGAATAGATATAAGTACTACCGTACAGAAAGGACACTCTCCGCCCCGCCCCAGAATCAATTACCTCACACCACCCCGCGAGTTCGTGTGCCGAATCGTGTGCTCGTTTGAACGCACCCTGCAATTATTTGCGACCTAACGCGATTTTTGTGTCTACGGTAACTGGCCTACGCTAGCAAGTAGAAATGTTCAGAGAGCACCTTCGTGCACGCATTTACGCAAATCTCCGCCATGCTGCCACGCTGACGTGGAAATTTCGCAAGCTATTTTGCCGCCTATATTGTCCTTATCCTAATGAGTAACACATGTTATATACCCCCTTAAAATATAAAGTAAATAAACGTAAACTGCTTTTCAATCATTTACATTGCATCGGCTTGTCAATCACATTTTGATCGCCTACAAGCGATGCTTGACAAGCACCACAGAATAGATAGGTTACCGTGGCCTATCAAAAGTAGGCCACGCCCCCAAATGGTAGTGTAATGCAATGTAAATGATTGACAAGAAATTTTGAAGCTTGATCGTCTACTTAATGCTATGTTGGCACCTCGACGCTAATCAGGCTTTTTCCATTCGTATGTATAAAGAATTGTTCATGAATTATTATTCAGGGGAACACAAATAAAAACACCAATTAAAATCGAAAATAGAGAGCGACAGACGGGATCCATTTTCAGAACAAAAAATCATGTATCTTTTTTTACAAATCCGATCTATTTCACAGGGCTAAAGTTACGGTAAAATATCAATAGGTATCATAAAACGAAACGTAACATTAACATCATTAATTTAAAATAGGGAATATGCATAAGTCACCGATTTTGATAAATTTAAGCTTGATCGCTGCGGACACGTATAAAAACATGATGGAACAGAAAAATAAAAAATAAAATGTATTACTTTAGTTTTATCACACAAGGGAAAATAACGAATTTTTTTATTCGTTTTCGGATATAATGCACTTAACAGTCGGATAGAACATCAAATAAGAAATAATATTTTGTATGACACATATGTACTTAAACGCAATATTTAGGGAGATATTTGAAAATTCTTGGCTAACTCCATACTAATGCACTGAAACGTGACATGAGTGACGTCACAAATGTTGACCTTTTTGTATAGAGCGTTTTCGGCGGGTGCTGCTGCGTACTAACTTCAAGTAACTATATCACGAGAAAAAAACACAAGAGAAAAGTTTTATTATTACAGTTGATTTTCTCACGCATTATACTTTTGATTTTGATACAAAAAAAAATTGATGCATGTTCCCCATTAGATATTTGGCCCTAATTAGTTATCTAATAAAAAAAGTCGAAAGGAAAGAAAGTTGAAACATTTAAATATTGATGTAGCATAATATAATATTCGATAAAAGAGAGGAAAATGGCGTCGTCATGAAACGCCAAAGCGACGCGACGCGTCACGAGGCCACGCCTACGTATACAATAACGACGCGATACTTATAATTCGAAGCAGTATAGATTTTACGCGGAAGTCACTCTGTTACCATACGGAAGTGCCGCTTAAACAAAGTTGCTGTTTTCTACATATAAAATATAGTATGAACGAAGAGGAAGGATTACGTATTTATAGCATTGTAAGTATAAAATATTAGATAGGAATCTATGATGACGACTTTGGCGTGTAATATTCAGTAGTGGTATATAATGTAGATCAAATAAACCGTTTCTTTAAAATAATAGATGTTTTTAAAAATACTTTAAAAAGCTTCCTCTTGCGCCAGGTCTAATGCGTGGGCCTAAATACCACAGACAATTAGTAGAATCTAGAGATGTATCGGAACTGGTAGGCGGCTAGTAGTAGGAGTGTAGCACTACACCTGCCGAAGTACGGGGGCTGGCACTACGCAAATAGGCATGTTGACTATTATGTTACATAAATTACCTCTAAAAAAAAAGAAACATTTGTATAAGAACTATTACGCTGGCATGAAAACTGCCCGAGATATCACAGTTTGAAATGCACAAAATTGGACTCACCCGATAAACGCTCCATACTAACGGCTACCGAGTTATGTATGACGTCACGCCTTCCTACGTTGTATGCAACGCGTAGGAAATTTGTTCGGCAGCTATATTAAATATTGTGTTTATCAAAATGGTTTCTTTGACAAATTTGCTATAAATTTTACGGACTAATTAAATGTATTATTTATTTTAACAAATTTTATACTTTTTAAATAGACTTAGTACCTCCAACTTTGAAGGGTCATAAAACAAATAATACGCAATATATAAAACCAAGAGGTATACAAGCTACTCCGAAAGTTTGATATGTTTACGATTTTTATTAGTATTTCGTTATTTTATTCATAAGTCAACATCCCTATTGCTACGTGTGCGCTGAACTTTCAGTCGCGTTAAGCTTTGTTCAGACTTGTATCATTTTGGCGTATCATATCACCGTATTTTTACCATACATCGCTAGTTTGGTTGGGCGTGCGTTGATATTACTTCAAAGCACGCCCAACCAAACTAGCGATGTATGTTAAAGATACGGTGATCTGTAGGCTGATTGCCTAACTTTGTTGCAATCAACTTTGACAGAAATCGCAGTGACATTGCTGCTTTAGTAAGAACCAATGTGACAACTATCTTACTTAAAGCAGCAATGCAACTGCGATTTCAATCGAGAATTGTTAGTAACAGCTTTTACGTAATTCGGGGTCTGATACGCAAAAATGGACTAGTCTGGACAAAGCTTTACGTGTCGCGTCGTCGAGCAGGAAAAAATAAAGGAAACCGACCGAAGACCGAATGAAATGAACATTGTTGTACGAATACATTGAATGCGTTCTCGCACAAACAGTCGTACGACAAAATGTTAGGCGCGAATGCGACGTGATTTTGGCTGTGTCATAGATAACTTCAAAAACCCTGCAAACGTCAACTGAGCGGCGCTGTACTTTCAGCAGCCGTGGGCTACAGTAAAGCTTAAGGGTGCTTATTTTTTTTTTATTTGGTTCAGAACTTGAAACATACATCATACATAGGTACAGTACGAAGCATATAACTTGAAATCGGGTGGGGATTGCGCGAAACGCGTATTTTGGGCATGCGTAGCGGTGAGGGGCGCGGGCGGAGGGAGAGGGGCGCGCGCTATTGGTCGCTCACAAGAGCACATGCGCGAACTTATCCCCACTCCGTCGAAAAAAATTCAAGATACGTGTCTAGTACTGTACACATTAGCAAGCTGTAAAATACATGATTATGTACAGATGCCGGCATATATATTGGCAAGAAAATGAAAGAGACAAAAGATGCGCTGTAGCCATAAACTTAGTGTTTATGGCTACTGCGCATCTTTTGTCCCTTTCTTTCTCTTGCCAATATATATATATTGGCAAGAAAATGAAAGAGACAAAAGATGCGCTGTAGCCATAAACTTAGTGTTTATGGCTACTGCGCATCTTTTGTCCCTTTCTTTCTCTTGCCAATATATATGCCGGGCAGTATAGTCTCTTAACTAGTGAACACAGCATGCATTTAGAATTTAGAACAAAAGCAACAATTTAGACTTTGACTATAGTGTATGGCACGGTACTGACCACGACGCCGTAGGCGGTGTACTCGGCGGAGGCGCCGCCGGGCCAGGCGTCGGACGCGGCCTCGGTGGCGCCGCCCACCGTCGTCACGCCGTACACCGGGTACGTGCGCAGCGTCTCCCTGCGCCAACCGACAACCGAATACATTCACCACGTACCATGGCCAACAACGTCGCTTACTTAACCAGATACCAACAAATTCGTGTGTGCACGTATCACCCCTGCACGAACTAAACGTATGTGACGGCGCGGCGTGCAAGCGATTTTAACCTTAGAAGTGGTTAGCAACGCCGATGCCCATGGTACACACGTAACCGCATGCATCGGTCATTTCCAGTAGCCACCACCAGTTTTGCCTCCACTGGGGGAGACTGGGAATTTTTGTTTGAAAATTTACCAGTCGACACCAGTGGTGGCAAAGTGGTGGCGATTGGGATATTTATTCATAGGAATTCTGATAGCGAGTCTCAAATTTTTTCCTAATTACTTTATACACGAATCTTTTTTAAAAATATTTATTGAATTAAATAAATAAATATTTATTAATTAAATGGTTTAGTCGACAAATGCCAACTTCTACAAATGCCAACTTTTTTTTAAAACGCGAGATTCTACAAATGTTTTTATTGCGAAGGAAAGAAAAAACAAAAAATATCCAAATTCTAAAAGTGATTGAAAATACACTATAAAAACGAAAAAATATTTATTTATTTAATTTCGGACGACCAACAGCTACTAACTACAACAATACATAACTTAAATAGTAACACAAAGCCAATTATAGGTCATCACAAATATAATCTATCAAAAAGTGATTGAAAATATTATTTCTCCATAACAACTAAATGTTAGCATTTGTAAAAGTTGGCATTTGTCGACTAAACCAATTAAACAATAGGGGCAATTGGGATTTTTTTCTAAGCAAAATCTCATGTTGGCCTTTGCAAAAGTTGGCATTTGTCGACTAAGGTTTAGTCGACAAATGCCAACTTTTACACTTATTAGTCACTAAATTAATTAAACAATAGGGGCAATTGGGATTTTTTTCTAAGCAAAATATAAAATCTCAGTGCCAACAATGATGGCGTACGGGAACTTTAAAAAAAATCCAGTCTCCACCAGTGGAGGTGCAACCGGTGGTGGCGTGGCTACTGGGAATAACCGGATTAAATTGACAATAGATAGTGATTCGCTGCAACTTCACTCGACAATGTATGGCAAAGAGTAAATGTTACAGATAAAAATACGGCGTTTTGTACCGCAAACGCTCTGAAGTTAGCCACTTCAGTTGAACATTGTCAACTTGATCGCATTGTTTGTGATGGCCTCGCTCTTCTTTCCTGGAACCCGACGTCGTTACCTCATTCACTCCTTTCCAATTCACATTATTCCGTACACTTTTCATTCATCATCTGTATTTTCTGCGGTCTCTCTTTACGACCATCAAAGTTACAGCATGGTCATGCAATGAGGCGACCGACCGACGGCGACGTCAGCATTGCGACGGATGATACGTAGCATGTGATGCCAATGAACTGTTGTGCAGCCAGCGTTTCGACCACGTAAGAATGAATTAGCACGTAGCGAAGCTGGTCGCCCCTTTGCGTGGCCAGGCCGTAACTTTGATGAAAGCAGAGGAACAGGTAGACCACAGAAAAGTCGAATGGTGGATGAAAAAGGGTGCGGAAAGATTGTGAAGAGAGTAAATAAGGAGAACGGGTGACAGAAATAAATGAAGGAGAAAGAATTACTTCGCCGACTGCAATTAAATTGCGAACAGGCAGGAAGATGAAGATGAAACATAATTAAAATTAAATAATAACCAGTGAGTGTGTGGCTAATAAGGCCTCCATCTTCAATGCTACAATGATAGGTCGCTGCTACCGGAACACAGGTTTTCTGCATTAGACTATAGTAGCACAATATCATGAAGCGAAGTTTCCACTTCGAGCGGAGCAAACTCCACAGTTTTGTCCACAGCTTCACAGCGGCGAAGCTGCTTCCTCGGTAAAAAGAATGTTCAATGCATTTTTTTGCAAGCTCTACAAAATCTATACTGAATCAGCTCCACTTGCAATGGAAACCTGACTTCATACTGACTAAAATTTGTAAACTTGATATATTATAACATATAAAAAATTTCAATATAACTAAATAGGTAGTCAATTAAGTTTTTTATAGATCGCGAATGGACAAAATGTTATCCTTCATTTTCTTGAAAGTTCATATTATAGTAAACCTTTAGGGTGAATTATTTTAATTATTATATTTTAATTTAGATAACATCCGTACTCACATTTGCGGCTGGTGACCTTGCGTGTAGATCTCCTGGGGCTCCACGTACTGCACATGATAATTGACGCCGTTGCCGCCCTCGCCTGTAGATAACGTTTTATTTTACTACAAAAACACTTAAATACTAAAGCGAAAACTACACAGTCCCAATTTAGCGAAAGGTTAGTAATTAGTAAATAATTGATGAAAAGAACCGATGCTGATATCGAGGACGTGTACGAGCGGTCAGAAACAAAGCACGCGCGAGTCCAAGAGAGACTGAGAGGACCCTGTAATTATGAGAAACCTCAGAGCAAAGGGTGGCACTCACAGGGGTAATACGAGCGGTAGCGAGGCACCTCCATGTCGTCGGAGATCTCCCAGGCAACTTGCCTCTGGAGCACACTTCCCAGAAACACAGACCGACCTAACAGACACCTGTCCCTCTCTACCCCGAGCCTCTCGCTTCCACCGCCTCACCCCACCTGTTATTTTGACCATTGTAAAGGAGATGTAAGCGATATAATTGCAAACTTTCCCCTTTGTATAACATTTATTGGCCATGTACTAAGGTTTAATGTTACAGGATGTTGCTTTTTTGCTTTTCCATTTTTATGATTCTGTAAAATCATTTTGAAAACTGGATTCTCAATGGTTATTTAAGAGAGTTTTGCTTATTCTCAGTAAGGAGTTAGGTAGGCAACTAATTTAGAACTGACGAATATTGTTTTATTAATACAGATATATACCTAAATTATTAGATAAATTCTTAATTGAAATAAATATGACAATCATTATACAACTCGCACTTGTAAACAATCTACCACATTAACTTGCATATCAGCAATAATAGTTTAACTGTCGGTAAACACTTCTTATGGTTCAACTGTATCACAACAAAATAAGATCTTTGTAATGGGAGTACATAAAATATTGATAAATATTTGGTAAAAAAGGAGCCGCCCAACAATCTAGACACATAAGGTGAAACCGGCGCGCGGCCGGCACGCGTCAAATCAAAGGTAGCCAGCCAGCAGGTGCGTGCGAGCACAATGCCATCACCCGACAAGAGTTCACTCAGGTAGATAATCCAACGGGGGCTCGCAATTATCCCCCATTATAATTCCTTTATTACACCCCTTACACTACTCAAACTATCAGCGAAATCACACCGACCAACAAACGAGTAAAGACTATTTTTGTATGACGTAAGTATTTTTAATAGTCTAATAGGAAATTTAATATGGTATCATCTGACAGGTATGAGATAATCAGATTGAGATGTAACTCCGAAGGGTGTAACTTATTGTGTTCTGTTTGGCAGATCATCAAAGGTTTCGGAGACGTTTGTTGTACTTTGTGGGTGCAATGTAGAAATAAATTCTGGGAAAATAATACTAAGAAGCCATATGGAGCACTAACTGTAAGTATACATATATTTTGTGATTTTATTGTATTTCTAACAAAACTGCTCTACAATATTTTGTAACGAAAGGTAATATCGAATTTGGTTTTATTAGTAATCGTAGAGTCTAATAATGTCCTTAAATAAACCTTGAATAAAATTGCAGTTCGATTTCGAGATCTTTATTTTTCTTTTTATTAGCTTCCCGCTTTTGGGCAGGATTTTTTGCCAATTTTCTTTTTTACTTTTTTTTTCGCCTCTGAGCAATTTTCGTTACATTTATTTCTTTTTTTTTTTCTTGCGAGATCTTATTAAGAACAACAGCGTTTATTTATATTAGCATCTTTGATCAAAACACATCCGAAGGATGATGCCAATGATATATATAGGAAATTATATTATGAGTAATATCAAATGTGTATACTAATGTAAAAAAAAACAAACACCAAACGAAAATGTACATTATTTGGATGGATTTGAAATTCTGATGGTTAGGTTAGTATGATGTAAAATTAGTTAAATGAGTTGTTAGCCTATGCCCGATAGCCGGGGATGAAACTCAGCAGTGGGTGTCGTACGCGTGCGGCTGATTATAAGATAAGTACAAACCAGTTTCTCAAAATTGACCAAATTTTTAGAGTTCCATATCAAAATGGTAAAAAGAAACCCTTATGGTGCGACTCTGTCTGTCTGTCTGCCACAGCTGGATATCCCAAGAACTGCTAATGCTATCACCTTGAAATTTGGAATAGTTTTAAATGGCGTTTGCTCAACTATTTCGGAAATAAGAAAGAAAGAAAAAATATTTATATATTTTACAACAGGGACTGAAAGGGGTCTTAAAAATTTTAAGTGCGGCTACTAGGGCATTTGGGGTATCATATGAAAGAGCGTTGTTTGCACATTCTCAAACATTACCGTTCCTCCCCTTATCTCCAAAGTTTGTATAGAGAAAAATCTGAAATTATTTTTTATGTGATAGAAGTTTATGTAAAGATTACAGGAAAAAAACGATATCTATAAATAGCCCACTTTTTCAGAAATCATCAACAAAAATTACATAAGTTCCACTATCGGTCAAGAGATGGCGCTGATCTAAAACTGCAATACTCTACATCGCAATGTTTTCTATATGATGGTAAGGAACCCTCGGCGCACGAGTCCAGCTCGCTCTTGATTGTTTTTTTTAATAATGAAATAAAGCAATAAATTAGTAGAAAAAAACAATAAGTACACTGAGATTACTTAAGGCTCGTATTATAAAATCGAGAATATTGAGTACAGTTATATCGCTATATGCGATGAATAGCACCATCCCTTTCTAACTGTACTCAAACAGTAGAGTTTGAGTTTGATTCTATAATACGAGCCTAAGTAGGCATGTAATAAAAAATATTTTTTACTGTATGACCTCACTCTAACGTGTGTGTTATATGTTAGTTTATGTTAGTTTATCTACACCCATGCTTTAAATCCTCTGTAAAGGGTTCTGAACCAGTTAGCTTACTGCCATCATTACAATATCCCGAGCGAGTGAATGTCGCGCTGCGACGCGCGAAGCGTTGCATTATGAAATTCAGTACAACATTATAACATTCTTGCGGATGACATAATGACGAGAAGGGGGAGGAAAGTCAAAGTCAAAAACAAATTCAAAGTCGAAACCTTTATAGAGGACACCTATCATGGGTGTAGATAAATATCATGGGTGTTTTTAATACATATTTATAAAAATATTGTTTGTTTCCCCAAATAAAAATTAAAAAAAAAAACGAAAAAATGGGTGTAGATAGTCTTGTATGCAACTGTACATAATTAGGTATTATAGTACAGTTGCATAATAACTATTTTTACATACGAATACAAGTCAGCCATAGTAACAGTGTTAAAATAGGAAATACAGTTTAGTTTAGACCTTACACTGGTTCCGATTCAGTTATACACACATCACTTAATTGACATTTTAAATTTCATTTTAAATTTAACTAAAAAAAGAAATAAATTTAAGAAATATTAAAATCACGACTGACTAAAACGAACTAAAAAGTTAAATAACAAGTGTTATTGCAGTGTCGGGGGACCGTTTTGTGGAATAATTTTTAATCAAAGAGGTCCCCCGACTGCAATGACACTTGTTATTTAACTTTTTAATTCGTTTTAGGCATAGCAGTCGTGTTTTTAATATTTTTTAAATTTATTTATTTTTATTTCTCACATTTTAGTGACAAATTATATATTTTCGAAATGTGCTCATTTTGGCCTTTCATTTGATGCCCATATTGTAATAATTGAAGAAAAAAATATTTATTTCACATTTGAAAATGGCGTAGTACAGTCGCTATATTGTCTTTTAAAAAATATATATAGCCAGTATCACTCGGAATGATGTAAGCATTCTAACGATACCCCATACATCCAAATCCGTTGAGCCATTTAGAAGTTGTTGGTTAGGTGGAATAAAGAAACTCACATACCCACAAACATACATGAACCCCGAACACATATACACTCCTTTTGGGCAGTCGTGTAAAAAATACTGATACCCGGAAGCGTAAAACAGGTTTAAGGCGTATCCTGTACCGGTGGCGGTAACGGTATACCCGACCGATATCCCTACCTGTATTTTGTATGGCATTACCGCAGCTGTTGCGGAACACCTTTGAACAGCGCGTTACCGCATATCCATCGGGATATCGTTACCGCCACCGGTACAGGATACCGAGTAAGTTCAGTTTAGATGGATAACCTTTCAAGCATTTACAGAATGACAAACTCAATATTTACTTAACACTAATTTTATCGTTACATAGTGAAACTGCGTGTATGTAAATCGACATTTGACGATCGGAAAAAACATCGGTTCTCCGCCTGAACTGATTGCTACAAAAGCTCACCCTTCACCCAAAACAGTTATAACAAAAGCGTAGATGCACAAGCCTTTAATAAGTAAATGACACTTGCTTTCGTGGTCGCTGGCCTCCTCCTTGATGTGCAGCGCGCCGCTCTGCCATGCGCCCTGCACTGTGCGCGTGCGCGCCACAACAACACATGTACACTGCGATGCTAACTCTATATCGGCTGTGAAGCTAGGCACGCAACGCAATGCACTATTGGTTTGACTGATGCCAAATGTTGATATATAATCTATACGTGTCTATACTCTATTCGCCGGATCGAGCTAGTACGGAGAACGCGATCTCGCCCATGATTGGTTAAAGATACTACGCATAGGCCGCGCTCACATAGTAGGTTAAAATTAGTCAGTTCTCGCGTTTCGTGCAGTCCAGACGTCTCACATTCACTGCTATTTTACACTGAATTCAATAGATTATATAGCAAAAATACTATTAATTATTATTTCTAACTGATTCAATAGATTATATAGCAAAAATACTATTGATTATTATTTCTAACTAAATAAAAGCTTGCATTTAAAAGATATTTTCTATCCTGCGAGCAAATTGTAACCAAAGCGTGGGCTTGTAGCTATGATGTTGGTGAGGGTGAGGAACTTACATGGAATAAAACAAATGTTTTCTGCTTAATTTGTACTGAATTCAGATAATAGGACAACTCCCAATAACAGACGAACAAAAGCCAAAAGCTATAAATAACTAATTTATAATAAAAAAAAGTTTAAAAACCATAAACAATTAGGTAGTGGAAAAGGTTTGATTTGCAACAGTTCTCTTTTTAGAATTTGATGTACTAAATTAACTGTTTATGTTACCTATATTACAGTGTTTAATTATACTAAACTTATCTATGTTTTAAGCTTTCAAAATGTTACTTGGTTAAATATTTTGTTTACTCCTTTTTTTATACACGACTACACAGTATGGACGGACCTTACGATTTTAGGTCAGGTAAACTACCTCGTGGGCGGAGCGATCACCTTTGTCATTTGTATGGAAAGGTGGAATAGAGAAAGCGCTATACTAGTTCGATTCAGCGAACAGATTATGGTCTAGTAATTACATTTAAAAATGTAACATGTAAGAATTCTATTAATGAAAGAAACCTTCTCCTTTTTTTTGAAGTCGGTTCAATATAAATTAAATCAGTGAAAAGATAAGTAGGTGATATAGGCGGTTTTATTGTCTCTTTCTTAAATGAAGTCTACTATGGACCGTGTATGGCTCTAATGTAACGTAACGTCACTATACAGCAGTGTCCTCCTTATCTAAGCGCTATCGCACACAGGCAACTTAGTCTCCCAGCAACTGTTTTGTCTCTCACATCAAGTCCACGGGTTTATATGGAAGCGCGCACACGAAGCGACACGGTCGTCTGCAACTTTTCATACAAATCACGTGAGAGACAAAAAAGTTGCAGAGACAAAAGTTGCCCGTGTGCGATAGCGCTAACTATACTATACACGTAGTAAACTAGTAAAGTTATAGGTACCTACGTAAAAAGAAAGATGCTCGTACATATTTAATTTGTTATGAAATAAAAATACAGTCAATTACCCAATTTAGGTGTAAGCGAACGAACTTCACAGCCGTCGTAAAATTTGCATCGCACTGTACAATGCTATTAAATTGACAATGTACAACTGAATTGACTAACTTCAGAGCGCTTGCGATACAAAATGACGTATTTTAATCTGTAAAATTTTCTTTTTTCCATACATTCCCGAGTGAAGTTACAGCGGATCATTGCCTTTTGTCAATTTAATCGCAAAAACTAAGTGCTGACTAATACGACACACTCACATTACCTACGTTTGCATGCTTGCCTACATTAAAAAAACATTTTAATACAATATTCAATGAGTTGTAATCATAGTTTTATGCCACAATCACAATAAATGGAACAAATAACATAAAAATAAAAAGTGTTGAATAAAAAATCGATAAATAGTAAATTATATTCAGATTTGAACTTTTAATTTAAAAAATATATTAACTTGTAGTTTTTTTTTTTCAAAAAAGCTTTAAGCATAATTTTCGACTGACTACTTACTTACATTTAAATAACGGTCACATTTGAAAATCTAAACTTCTAAAGGCATGCTCATTTCACACAGTGTAATTTGTCTGCTATGAAAATTGCAGAAATCATTGGTCTACAACTCTACACGTTAAACGCCACGTGGGTCACCGGTGACTCCATTTTCAAAATTAACTTTTAATTATCTTTTTTCCCCCAGAGGAATTTTTCGCTTGTTTTTGATATTGTATATGAAATGTGAGACTTTTACAAACGTTTTTATTATTTTTTATTTATTTTTAGTGTTTTATTCATTAATTTTAAAAAATGTGTTTGTATTGGGCGCTTAAGGTGTTAAAAACCCACGAATGCTGTCAATAAATATCATTGATGATATCTGCAATTAACACAGAGAGTACGAAGTGAAGTAGGTATTCAAGTGTAAACTTACTGGCGACAGTGATGTAGGTGTGCTGGGCCTCTGTGGTGGGACTGGAGTGTCCCGAGCTGTCCCCATTCACTTCCAAAACGCTAGTCGACACCTTGGAAAGCGAAACAAAATCAGTTAAAACAATTCTGGACCACTTCTAGGCCTTTGCTGTGCCCACAAAAATGTATCTTAAAATGAGAATCCTTTTTCTGCAGAAAATAAACTATTGACTATCCTGGCATGACTCTCAGAATTAGTTATTAACTAATTACAATAAAAAAGAGCTCGATGGCGCAGTGGTTTAGCGCCTGGCCCAGCGATTACGGAGGATAAGCAACTTTCGCAAGGGTGACCAAAATTGTTAAATATATTTAATTATCTCGAGTTCCTCCGTGCTTCGGAAGGCACATTAAGCCGTTGGTCGACACGTCATCTGTGTAATTAGGTAGTTTAATTACAATGCGGTGGTTTCATAGTATCACAGACTAACAGACTATACAATAAGTACCTACTATGGTATGGAGTGTCCAAGGTGGGACTAAAACTGTGGTCAACAAGTGTGACGTCATTTCTGCGGCGCCGCGCGGTGCCGCCGATTTTGGCGTTGCGTTGCGGTGCATCGCCGCAACGCGGTTATGTGTAGAGGCCCTTACGTCCCCAAAAATTAAGTAGGTACGTAATGGAAGTGATTAGTTACCTGCTGAATGGCGTGTTGCAGTAAGGAGTTGGGGAGCTCCGGTATGACGATGAGCTCGCGCACTGTGCTGGGAGACCCTCCGCCCCCCGCGCCGGCTGTTGAACCCTGCACATGAGGACATCGGGTCAGTCCATCAGAGATACACTTAGGCTAGGCACGCATGGAGGCGTACTGCATCGGCCGATCAAACTATCTTTGAGCTACAACATAGGCATTACGTGTAGAAGCGCGCATGATAGCTAACTAAATCAGCCGATTTCAAAATCTGTGACGAGACACAAAAATGTCGGTCGACAGCGATCGAGCGATGTCATGTAACCTATGCTATTATATGAGAGGCCGCGCATGCGCCCGATAGTTAAACGGCCGAGCGTGAGCTTGTAGCGTATTTTCATAATGGTTGAAGAAATAAATATAGAAATAAAACACTTTTTACGGATAGTTTTATTTCTAATGAACTGTACGCGCGGAAGCCTTAAAAGTGTATAAATAAATATAGGTTCGAAGAAAAGAATACCTTAAAAAATTACAGCGATCGCCAAATTAAGCGAAAGATATGGTTATCTCAGCAAAATATTTTTAATAACAAGGAAGCCTGTTATGTATGTGTCCTTGCGTGGCTGCGCCCCCGCACCCCTCACGTCTCCTTGGTCCATGATGGCCACCAATAAACCAGTGCGTTACGAACCACCGGCTGTTTCACTTGCTTTTCCGCCTACGTAACATTGGCGACGATAAGTACCCGCGTTTTTGTGATAATTGCAAACGAAATCGACAATTATGTCCGCGTTATTCGGTATTTTAAATAGTTTCGACCATAATCTCCAAACATGGAATGTGTATAAAAGCCGTTTGCTGCAATATTTTATCGCGAATGACATCAACGATAAGGCGGATCCGACGGGAACAAAGCGAAAAGCCATACTTCTCAGCGCACTCACCGAAGGAACGTACAAGCTTGCAGAAGACTTAGCGCTGCCTAAAAGCATTAGTGAAGTACCTTATGTGGACATTTTGAAGTATTTGGACGACCATTTCACGCCAAAACGTATCGGGTTTGGCGAACGACATAATTTTTATGCCGCCTCACAGCAGCCGGGCGAATCGCACACTCAGTGGGCAGCGAGATTGCGGGGACTGACTGCTCACTGTCGGTTTCTCAATATTGAAGAAACGCTTCGTGACAAGTTCATCATGAGCATGCGGCCCGGCACGGAAAAAGAGAAACTTTACGCGCAAGATCTCAACGGATTGTCGCTAGCTAAAGCTGTGGAGTTAGCAGAGAGCTTGTGCTGCGCCCGAGCCGCGGCCGCAGCGAGCGCGACCGGCGTCGGCGGCCCCGCAGCAGCGGGCTCACCTACCGAGCTGTTTAAAATAGTATCTAAAAAGGACAGCGGCAGAAAGGTCGGAAAACCGAAGTGTAGTGTTTGTGGGTATACTAATCATAAAGAGGCTGAATGCAAGTTCGCAAACTATGAGTGTCGAAAGTGTCACATGAAAGGCCACCTGCGTAGGATGTGCACGAAAGTGAATTACGTGGAAGCGGATGGCGGTGACGACGACGACGATGACGGTAATGTTTTTTTTATTCGTTCTGTTCGAGGCGAACCAATGGTGGAAACGATATGTATTAACGAGTTACCATTTAAATTTGAAATTGATAGTGGGTCCGCGGTTTCTGTGATATCCGAAACACACTATAAAGCTCATTTTAAAAATGTACCATTAACATTTGCACATAAACGGTTAATGAGTTATAACGGCAAACATATTAATTGTGTGGGTATGTTTCACGTTAGCGCGTCGTACTTGGGACAAAAGAATGACCTTGATTTGTATGTGGTCCGCGACGGTGGTCCACCACTTTTAGGCAGAGATTTTATTTCCAAGTTTAAATTACAGTTAACAACAATTAATTATTGTGAAGAAAATAAATTAATTGAAACTTTTAGCAAAGATTATTCCGAATTATTTTCTGACAAATTAGGAACATTTAAAAAATATAAAATAAAGTTATCTTTACGAGAGGACGCGAAACCCATTTTTTTTAAAGCGCGCCCGATTGCGTTTGCCTTACGCGACAAAGTCGAAGCAGAAATTAATAGATTGGTAGGGTTAGGTATCCTCGAACCTGTCGAGCATTCAGAGTACGCATCGCCCGTAGTACCAGTATTAAAACGTAATGGTTCAATTAGATTGTGCGCTGACTATTCTGTCAGTTTGAATAAACAGTTGGTAGTCGAACAATACCCACTCCCTACCGTCAACGAGCTGTTTTCCAAACTCCACGGAGGGGAACAGTTTTCTAAGCTAGATTTGTCAATGGCTTATAACCAGTTTGTTTTGGATGAGGAATCACAGCGTTTAACATGTATAAATACACACCGTGGCTTATTTAAGTTTACGCGCTTAGTGTTCGGTTTAGCTTCAGCGCCCGCAATATTTCAAAAAGCCATGGAAAATTTGCTATCAGGCTTAGATGGTGTTTTATGTCTATTAGATGACATTTTAGTGACTGGAAAAAATAAATGGGACCATTTAAATAAGTTGAAAGAAGTTTTTAATCGTTTACAAAATGCCGGGTTAACCCTACAGAAAGAAAAGTGCGATTTTTTCAAAGATGAGATCAGCTACTTAGGTTATATAATTACGAAAGACGGAATTAAAAAGTCGCCGGACAAGGTTAAGGCAATGGTAGATGCGCCTATTCCATCTAATATTAGTCAGCTACAATCGTTCTTAGGGCTAGTGAATTACTATCGTAATTTTGTACCAAACGCTTCCACTATCCTGAGTCCTTTGTATGATATGCTAAAAAAGGGCACTAAGTGGAATTGGACTGACGAACACACCATAGCTTTCAATAAAATAAAAGATATGTTGACCTCAGAACAAGTGTTAACTCATTACAACCCGAAGTGTCAATTAATTTTAACTGTGGACGCTTCACCGACAGGGTTAGGTGCTATTTTGTCCCAAATAGATGCGGATGGCGTCGAAAGACCCATATCGTTTGCGTCACGCACTTTGAATGCCGCAGAGAAGCGATACGCGCAGATTCAAAAAGAGGCAACCGCAATCGTGTACGGGGTACGACGTTTTCATCAATATTTATACGGCAGGTCGGAACCGTTTACATTACGTACGGACCATAAGCCGTTGGTCTCGATTTTTGGTCCTTATAAAGGGATACCCGAAGTATCCGCTAACAGGTTGCAAAGATATGCGTTATTCCTCGGCGGGTATAACTATAGAATAGAATACGTTCGTAGTTCCGATAACAGCGCGGATTATCTGTCTCGTGCATGCGGAATCCCCACGGCCGCGCAGGGCGGCGATGCCGGCGAGTTGTCCCCGCCGCCGCTCGCGCCCCTCTCCTCCGATACGGAGTGCGCGTGCACCGAGCGCTGCGGCATAGTCGAGACAGCTGATCGCGCGACATACGTTTGTTTCGTTTTAGATGATAGCATGCCAGTAACGTTAAATAAATTACGAGAAGAAACCGGCAAAGATGTTATACTCAAACGCGTTAAAACATACATTTCCATTGGTTGGCCGCGGAAAGTTAGTGACGTCCGACTAAAACCATTCCATCTTTGTAGGTCTCAACTATCCGTGGAAAGTGGTTGTGTTATGCGCGGACACAAGGTCGTTATACCGGAAAGTTTACAGACGGTCATATTAAAGGAATTGCATGCTTCGCATCTAGGTATAGTAAAAACGAAAGCGGAAGCTAGATCTAGATTTTGGTTTCCAGGTATTGATCGAGCTTTAGAAAGGATGATAAGTGGATGCGAAGTGTGTATTCAACTACGTCCGTCACCGGCTAAGGCCCCCCCCCTCGCTTTGGGAATTTCCAACTCAGTGTTTTGAAAGATTACACATAGATTTTTTGGGACCAATTAGGAGTTGTGTATATTTAATCATAGTGGATGCACACAGTAAATGGGTGGAGGTTTACAATATGAAACACTCCACTACGTCTAACGCAGTGATAGATAAACTATGCGAGTTTATGTCGCGATTTGGAGTTCCTAAAGTGATAGCAAGTGATAATGGTACATCTTTTTGTTCATCGGCATTTAAAAATTTTTGTACCGCGAACGGTATTGTACACATGACTTCGCCGGTTTATCATCCAGCCAGTAACGGCCAAGCCGAGAGTTTCGTTAAAATAGTAAAGAAGGGTATTAAATCTTGCCTTATGTCTAACAGTACCTTGAGAGACAATACATTAAAGTTGTTTAAGTATTTAAAAGATTATCGCAACTCAGTTCATTCCACCACTGGGTTGTCTCCCGCTGAAATGATTTTCGGTAGAAAGTTAAGGTCACGTTTGGATTTAATTAATATTAACACGTCGTCCTCGTCACCTGCCACAGCTAAAATTGTCAAAAATCAACAGTGTTTACAATCTAAGTTACAAGGTCAAAATAAAACAAAAACATTTAGAAAGAATGATTATGTATTGTATAAACAATTCGTTAACAGTTCTAGATTTAAGTGGTGTAAGGGAATTATACAAAAAAAATTGGGAAGAGTATTGTATGTAGTAAAAGATTTTTCTAGTTCACAATGTTATGTCAGACACATAAATCAGCTAATGTTGTATAAAGGGTCTAATAGCGATCAATGGGACAAAACAATAAATATAAATAATGACTCACCTGTGTCACCTCCACCACTCGCCGCGCCGCCTTCGCCACCGCCACTCGCCGTGCCGCCATCGCCGCTGCCGCCGCCACTGCGCGCCTCAACGCCACCGCCACCACCCGAGCCGCCCACACCTGGCTCGCCACGCTCTCACCGAAGAAGTTTGCTCTTCTCACCATTGGAGGAAAGTTCACCACATTCCGCGGTAGAACCATCTGATGCAAATGACCCACCGTTGTCGGTTGAAAATACTCCGAACGCAACCGATGGTCGTGCTAATGATGCTCCCAGGAGGAGGAGGGAAGAAATTATAGAACCGAGATTTTCTTTGTCTCCGGAGGAATACGACAGTGTTGACACAGCTAACGAGTCCCAGGAAATTGATGAAGCTGTCCGTATTACCCAAAGACCGTTACATAGTAGGCCCTATCTGGATTTTGATTAAAATATAATTGTTTGTTATAATTAGTTTTTAGCCGTTTCTTAGAGGGAGGAGTTGTTATGTATGTGTCCTTGCGTGGCTGCGCCCCCGCACCCCTCACGTCTCCTTGGTCCATGATGGCCACCAATAAACCAGTGCGTTACGAACCACCGGCTGTTTCACTTGCTTTTCCGCCTACGTAACAAAGCCCTTTCACTAATCTAGCACTAACACTAATTAGTGGATGCACAAAGTATTTTTTTGATGTTTCTTTTTACGCATTTTGAGAACAAGAGCACAAACACACGCTAGTACTTCAGTGAAGTCGTACGTATTTCCAATCGTACGATTTTTTAAGCTTCCTTGCGCGCTTAAATCTATCGGCCGAGAAACCATTGGTTTCATGCGCGACCAATCCACTATCGAACGATAATAATCGACCGATGAAGTTAAGCTTCCATGCGCGCCTAGCCTTAGAGTTCCCGCAAACTACAGACCAAACTGTCGACCGATAGTTGGGTCGGGCCTTTAATCAGTATGAAGAAGTAGGCAAGTGCGCACATTACATCGATTTGGTATCGGCCGACTCTTCATATAAAAACCAACTATCGGCCAACTATCGCCCGATAGAAAGTCTGTAGTCTGCGAGGACGCTTACTTTCAGACATTCATACCTCTTCCACACAATCGCCGATCCACGGATACCGGCAAGATCAATGTATACTACCATATTCTGGGAAATAAATGATTATGATTGTGTAAAGCAGTGGTTCCTAACCTTTTCAATATTGTTACCCATATCACCTAGTAGGGAAGCAGACTTTACCCCCAGCGTGGGCTTGCAGGGGGGGGGGTGTTTTGCCGCCGTATCACATTCACAATGCATAGCAAATAGTATCATTGAAGTTATCTCTGTTACCCCCATAGCATAGCTAAATTACCCCCAGGTTAGGAACCAATGGTGTGAAGGGTTCGTTTGTAGTCGGTGATCATTATGTCATCGTTGATTATTTATTTAATAGGCACGATCTTGAAGATGGCGTATGTGTGGACGCTCGCACGATAGTGAGAAATAGGCTAGAAAATAGTCGACTAAATAGCAAAGATGAATGATTACACTAGACTTTGTCTCGTTTCAATGCCATCGGACAGACAATAGACGGTTAGACAATGTACTTAGTATATATAGTATATACGTATTCGTAAATGCAACTGCAGTTCTTATACTGGGAAGCTGAAGCAAAGGATTTCGCGAGGACCTTTGCAAGATGCGTGTCGACCATGTCCAAAAGTAATATGACCCCCTAGCATGACCACTGACCTATAAATAGGTCTGTGATGACCACCGAAACATAACATATATCGCGTGATATATTGTTTTATCGACACTCAACTGTCAAAATCTATTGTCTTTTGATAGTTAAACGTGAAAAATTGCTATATCATATCGCGTTTCAATAGTCATGCTAGGCGGGCTGGTACATAACAGAATAATTTGTCATACAAAAGATAAAAACTTATCCTCCGGTGTGTAAAGATCCTTATATTTTTTTATGCACAAGGGGATAGTGCTTGGCGTTCACCTCACCTTATGTTAAGTGATGATAAGGTCGATGGTGGAAACGCCCTAATCCCGGAATCCTCATCATTGAGGAGATGGTATATAACGGTACCTGCGCTGGGGCGGCGAGTCGCGCGGCCATGACGGGCGACGCGGGCGGCGACGACTCCACGAGCACCTCGTCGCCGCACTCAAAGTCTGCAAATGAATGAGTCATATTACAGCATCTATATCACGATTATATTGGTATACTTAATAGAAAAACAAATGCATAGTAAAAATAAGTAGTAAAAAACAAAATAACATCATGGAAATGAATACAATGCTCATGTCAAAACACTATCAAAGTAACGGCCAAATACTCAAACAAAACTTAAAGTTAAGGCCACCTTAAATTCAAAAAAGTTGTCAGATTTGACAGAAACTCTGTGAAACTGACAACTTCCTTAAAGTTAAGGAGACCTTAAGTCCTTAGCTAAAGATTTTAGCTAAGAAGCCTTTGAGTATTCGGCTGTAAGCCAGTTTCTGGGATAAGTCCTTTTTGTGCAACTAATTCATAGCTATTTTATAAAATATATGAACTCACTCAACTAACTATACAAAATATGTTACCTATTTTAATAGGTACTTAATAATTATTTTTACTTAAATCTCTATAATTTGATCAAAGAATAAAAAGTGTCTTTTGAAGTTAAGTGAAAATAATAAGAAAAGTAAAAAGTCTATTATTATTTATTTATCAAATATAGTCTGTTTATCCTTACTTGTCCTATTCCCAACTCTATAATAAAATATTCATTCAAAACAACACAATCGTTTTGGTCAAGTCATTAATTGGCCGGACCACAAAAGATTTTAAAACACTTTTAATGTGATGCCTCTTTCAAACTATATCATCAAAAAAGTGATAACATCACATTTAAACATTAAGTTAGACACTTATTGAACAGTTTTAAAATCTTTTGTGGTAAGGCAATATAATTTTAAATAGCAATTTTACTGTTTACTACCTCAATAGGATAAACAGACTTTGCCATCTTAATGCAGCCAAAATATACATGTTTATAAGAGTAAATACTAGGAATATGTTGTAGTTTGGAGTTTAAAAACATATCCTTAATTTATCATGAAGAAATAAAAAATAGGAAAAGTTAGCCATGTCCATACAAAAAAAAACCACTCAGTTAAATATTGATAAACTATTTTAAACTTTGATAAAAAGAAAACTCAAAAAGAAAAGAGAAAAGAAACATACATAAATGTAAAATAAATAGAAACAAGTGAAGTAAAAGTTAACACAGCAATGATAAATAAAATTATTTTTATGTAACTTATAATCAAATCATAATCAATTCCAATATAAAAACTTAGAATAAAATAAATTAAACAGATAAGCAAATTCATCTGATTGCATAACACTATCCCAGGCAATAGAGATGTTATTGATCTGCCGGGAGCTCGGGTGGCAGAGAGTATCCGTGGAGCGTATCCAGGCAACACCTCATCTGCCCTCCGCACCTTCACTCTCAACACAACATCTGTATAATAACACTCACTTTCCAGGTAAAACACATTCTCAAACCCCATCTCGGACATTTTGAACTGTATTATAAATTTAACGTTAAAATAACACGATGACTCACTAGCAACACTTAATAGTGAGCCACTACAGATAAATACTGTATCTTGTATTGATCAAACAACTGTTACTAGGTAGTTGCTGCTAAGGTGAGATTATTCTGGCTCTTTTTGTTTTATGAGTTTTGTACTTGGAGGTTGGGTATGTAGGGTGTGTAATTTTGTGTTCATTGTGGTAGGGGTGCGAGCAGGTGCTGTGCCGTCACGCTCGGGCGCTGCCACCTGCCATCTACTGATGTGACATGCACGGGTGAACAATATTGTCTCACGATTACCTTTGCAATTGCTATTGATTAGTAGTTTATTTATTGCTTTCAAGTATAGTTCTAGGTAAGCCTAGTCCATTGTGTTTTATCATTGTGAGTGTCTAGAATTACTCTTATGTTGGAATTAATATTGATTACTTGATGATATTCACTAACATTTCTTTTGTGTTAGTAATTAACTTATAATGTGGGTAAATTAAAACTTTCAAGAACATTGACACCTAAGTCCCTGATTAAAATAATTGACAAGTGGGTATGTAAACGAAAGGTTGTGTGTTGTTATATTTTCACAGGGAAGTTAAGGGAGCGTGTTGCGGCTCGTGCCGTGCCAGGCGCTGCCTGCTCCCTCCCGTTTCACCGACAGCTATGATAAGTTGATACGCAATCGGTCGATCCACCGGGATCGGGGATATCACTCGGGACAGTTTGCGCCCTGCGCCCTCCGATATCGACGTGTGCGTTGTTACGAAACATTTCACAATCGCAAATAAATAAATTGACGATCAGTATTTAAATCGAAGCTATATGTTCTTAAAAAAAATAACCCACCTGCCAGCCATACTTTGAGCTGTCAAAATCCTCATAAAGCCAGATGATAGTTTCAGCCGCACAATAGTTTTTCAAAAGTATTTTGTATGTTAACACTCGGTAAATGAACCTATTTGGTCGATTTATATAACGCGATAAGAAAATTGACTTATCAGTGTTGTTGTCTTTGTAGCTACACCCGTTTCCTAGGCTACGAAATCTCCCCGGCCAAACCAACCAACCAAACTGTGAAAATGTAGTCCACTAGGTGGCGCAACAATCGCGAAATTCGCGAATGTGGGTGGCAGGCAGGCAGTGTTGCCAACTCGGATTTTTAAAAAGATGTAATGTAGTAGCCAGTTATGAAAAGCATGTAGATTCAATAAAAATTGCATGTGAAAAATTCGTAGATCTACGTACCTACATTATTTTCTAGGGAAATGAAGAGTTACAGTGAATAAAAAGAGTGTTTTGTTAAGATTTATTTTTAAATTATTCATTTTCATCATTATTTTCAGGCAAATTACATTAACTTTTCTGCGGCAGCCACATTGTATAAAAAAACGAGAACCACCCAGTGGGGTGTAATTCGGCCCTGCCTGTCCTTAAGCCGGCTCCACATTCTCGGCCAAACTAGACCAAACTTGGCCAATACGGGAGTGTAGAGAGAGTATTCGGCTACATTGGGGTTGTCTCGCCTATATTCGCCTTGTATCGGTTCGGTGTCGGTACATCAAAGGGTTCTCGGGTAGTTTCGTCAAGTTTTGTGTATAGGCGAAACTATCTCTCCACATTCCCGCTGTCCCTTGCGCTAGTTGGCCGACATTCACCGAAGTGAGCCAAATAAAAGCTTCTAAAAATGTCAGTAAATTGGACACTCGAACTATTATTGTATTTATTAGGAACTATTATTATTTTATTTCGAACTATTATAATAAAATTACTATAAATTATTATTATACTATTATTATTATTTTGAACTATTATTATATTCATTATTCATTATTTATCGATATATTTGGGTTCAATTGGCGTTATAAAATATTAATGCAATGTAAAATGTTATACATATTATAGTAGTAGTACGCCTACTCGACATGAAGAATTTTTATTTAACATTATTGCGATTATATACCCTACCTTTTTTCTACCTACTAATAAGAATAGTAGTAAGGTAGGCATCTTGCATTACGGATGTCAGCAAAATGTCAGATAAATAATCTATACTTCTATAGGTATACCTAGTATCCCCGTAAATTGCAAAAAAACCTGCGGTCATTTTTTAAATTAAATAACGAAAAAAATTATCCTAGACCCTGTCTTATTGAAAATAATAATTAAATAATTTAGCGGATGACGTAAACGTGGATGTTAATGTAACAATGTTCTATCGTAGTTCTAATTTGGGGAATAGTTCCCAAAATGATGTTAATTTACTGACTGACTGATGAAGCTGAGGTAAGAAGTGTATTGATGAACCTCGAAACTGAGAGCGCCCCCGGATACGACAACATAGCTACAAAGTTTTTAAAACAGGCTCAGAATATGCTCGTCCTATTTATAACACACTTGGCTAATCTTTGTTTCCAAAATGGCGTTTTTCCTACAGCTTTGAAGTTGGCATTGATTACACCCGTGCACAAGGGTGGCGATAGAGACGATCCAAGTAATTACAGGCCGATCTCGGTCCTTTCAGTATTATCAAAAATTTTGGAAAAATTGATAAATAACCGTTTGATTGAATATCTAACTAAATTTGACATATTATCAAAATCACAATTTGGCTTCCGCCGAGGACTTAGTACAGAAG
Organism: Agriphila geniculea; assembly: GCA_943789525.1. Lineage (NCBI taxonomy): Eukaryota > Metazoa > Arthropoda > Insecta > Lepidoptera > Crambidae > Agriphila > Agriphila geniculea. The sequence continues at coordinate 24,706,570 of OX038875.1, read as the reverse complement.
ACGCTGTTACAGCACTTACATCACTTATTGTTGACCATATTGACAAGGGAAATAAATGCTTAACAGTTTTTCTAGATATAAAAAAAGGCTTTTGACAGCGTCTCTATCTCCACTCTTGTAGATAAAATCGAACAAATCGGCATACGAGGCATTCCTTTGGATTTATTTAAAGATTATTTGAGTAATCGCAGGCAACAAGTTAACATTGGTCAACATTGTAGTCACGACTCTACCTTCACTTACGGAGTTCCGCAAGGTAGTATTTTGGGACCGACTCTATTTTTGATATATGTAAACAGCCTTTGCAATTTGACGTTCCAAAATGGACATTTATTCTCGTATGCTGATGATACTGCTGTAATGTTCTACGGGAAAAGTTGGGAAGAAGCTCGTAACAATGCTGAAATAGGCTTAGCCAAAATTGCACAATGGTTAAAACAACATCTCTTAAGTCTAAATACGTCAAAGACAAGTTACATATGTTTTACCAATTACTATAGGACTCAACCCGAAATTGATATTAAAATTCACTATTGTGACAATTATGATAGCGATAGTTGCTCATGCATACAAATAAATAAAGTATCAAGCACAAAATATCTCGGTATACTTCTGGACCAGCGTTTGTCATGGCATCTGCATCTGGAGCTTCTAATGACAAGAATGAGAAAATTCATATGGCTATTCAAAAATTTAAGACATATTGCAACTGTAGATATATTAAAGTATGTGTACATTTCTCTAGTTCAACCAGTTTTGACATATTGCATCAGTGGGGAGGCGCTACTAAAACAAAATTTTTGGACTTAGAGATCACAAAGATCTTTACTAAAAGTTATTTATTTTAAACCTTACAGATTTCCGACACAAGATTTATATGTACTATGTGAGCTTCTCTCCGTCCGCAAGTTGTATGTATTGAATTTGACTCTTAAAATACACAAGTCCCTTGAATACAACCCTAACTTTGAAAACAGAAGAAGAAATAGAGATGTAGTTAACATTGTAGGCGTTAGTACTGCTTTTGCTAGACGGCAACAGTCGAATCAATCTTGCTATCTATACAACCATATAAATACACAGTTAAATATTTATCCTAAAACTATTAAAAAATGTAAAATACTCATTACCAAATGGCTAAAAGATAAAGATTATAATGACATTGAAGAATTTATACACACATACACACACACTTTTCTTAATAGCATTAGTTAATACTTTTGAATTAGTTCTTGTACCTCTAAAAATGTAAACAAGTATTTATTCTTTAAAATCAATTGCATTGTATGATGTGAAAGAGCGAGGGCTCTTGACACAAGTATAATAATACTTAAAAAGGGATCTCAGTATATTACTTCTTTGTAATAACTTGATGTTACTGAATATATATTTTTTTATTTTTGATTTTGATTACTTCTTCGATTAATAAACCATTTATACCAACTCGTTTATTGGACGACTTATGATAAGACAATACAGATTTATAAACAAAGGTAATGCCGTTATCTCGCATAAACTCGTCGCTCTCGTTATTCGTCAAAAGTTTTGCTTATCGGCGAACACCGGGAATGTAGAGAGCCGTTCTCGTGTGCTCTCGCCAATACTCGTTCTCGCCAAAAGTTTGGCTTCTCGGCGAACTACGAGAATGTGGAGCGGGCTTTACCTTATAAAATTATTACCTACAAGCTCACGGTACGTCAACACGCAATAGGGCCAGTGTTGCCATATATACGGATTTGTCCGTATCCATACGGAATTTTAACACCCAGACCGGATAACAAGAGCATACGGATTTTTATACGGAATTATCAGGAAATTGCAAAGATTGTAGTGTCTTAATATTCCTAAAAAATAATTTTATGTACTATAATGGAATGTTAGATATTATTTGATCCTGCATATATTAGCGATTTGAATTTTTCAGCGAATTTTGCAAAACTGAGGCGTCAACACTGGTATGCTTAGTACAGATTATAGCTTTGGAGAATCCTCTTGAGATATTTTGGTTGGTCATTAAAGACAATGAGAGAAAGAGTACTAGGTATTGTATACAATATCTGAAATGTTCAGGTAATGTATGAAATATTATTCATTTTATTTTTTACCTAGGTAATGAAATACAAACCGGAAACGCAGCCGGAAATTTGTGTGAAAGACAAAGGCGATAGCAGGGAAAGTTTCACGTACAAAAACGTAGTTTCTAGCGCCTCAGTCTTATTTTTTTCAATATTTGTTTTTTCTTTTCGTGACAAATTGCTTTCAAAATTGACAAAATTATTCGTTATTCATCAAAGTGCTCTAAATTACATCAATGAAAGGTAAATTTATTTTTTATACGGATTTCACTAAAAACTTCCCATACGGATTTCATACAGAATTTGGCAATGAAAAATATGGGAACACTTGTTTAAAGATCTGGCAACACTAGATAGAGCTACGGGCTAGGTAGCCCCACATAGAAAATTCGGTGGAATATTAAGTTTATGGGTAGGTGGCCCTTAGGTAGGCAGTACTACGGTACCGTAGGCAGGCAGGTGCCTGCCTACAGTATTTTAGTTTCATAAGTATTTTCGTATATTCCTAGATTTGTGATTGTACCTAAGTTATATTTTAGAATCCATATTATAGAGTCATATTTGTTTCTATACAATAAAATACTAGGTTAACAAACTAATCGTGAAAACAAAAAATAAAAATACCTACATATTAAAGGAAAAAACAAATTAGTTCGAACCCTCTGGTATGTACTGCCCATCACTATATGTACCTATACAATGTAAATGTAACAACCACGGAACATAGATCGAAAAACGAAAAAAAAATTCACGCACACAAAATGTATTGCCACAGTTTAGGGTTCCGCAGTTACCCTATACATTACCATATTATGACTACAGACTTATACCACAGAATACATAATAGTACGTAATGTAGGTATATTATTTAGGTAGAAAAATCGGCTCAGCCAAACGTGAGTTCATCGCGGAGAAACATACATACATGCGGGTCAAACTGAGAACCTCCTTTTTTAAGTCGGTTAAAGAACTATACTTAAGATATCCCTTTTCCAACAAAAAAATAATTATCTTATTCAGTTCATAAACAAAGAAGTTATATGACTGATCATCGAGGTAGTACATACAAAATCATACTATTTTCGAACTTTTTTTAAGATTATTTGAAAAGTACGGAACCGATTACAAAATTTTAAAAAATGGGACCAACTTGGGAGTTTACCTAATATTTGAATCATTTCAATCGGTTCAGCCGTCTTCGAGTAATCGGTGTACATACAAAAAACAAAAAAAAAAAACAAAAAATACGGGTCGAATTGAGTACCTCCCTCCTTTTGAAGTCGGTAAAAAAGCGTTATTAAAATAAAAGGAAATAAAAGGAGTGAATTCAGGAAATGCGGGTAAATTCGCTATTGATGATGGAGAAAACACACTTCAACAGTTCAATTAAAAAAAATGGAATACTCAAGATGGATACTATTGCCCATGAAGTTGCTCAAATATTGCAAAAAAAAATGAAGCAATGTAATGTTGCCGGAAACTGAATCTCAGTATAATTGATTCCGTTCGACAAGTATTCCCACGGTTTCTAGAGACAGTTGGCTATGTCCGAAGAGGAAGAAGTATATAACAATATTTACCATTAAATTAAATAGGTTTAAATTAACTTTGAAGAAATTTTTAAAAGGTGCGATTTTTCTGATGCCGAGTGTAGTTCAAAAAATTGCTAATGACTTCGATTTCAAACTGTAAAAACATAATCTGTCTTCTTTCTCGATGTCCCTTTTTCGCGTTCTAGGTAGATTTTTATTTTTTTTGTTATTCACACAAATAATAATTGGCACCGTCTATGTAACAAATACAACGTTAAATATTGTGAACTTTTAAAAATCTTTACTAAAAAATAATCTACAATTGCTACCGGTAGGATTCCTAAAAATTTCGTAGATTTACACTAAAGGTGCGCATCTGCAGGCCTATTTCGTAACTCAACTGACAGCTTATAAAATGATCATTACTGATCTAAGTTGTAAGTACATTGCTAGGTTTATGTAGAGAGTCATAACATTTATTTTTACTATAACAGCATTGTACTTACAACTTAGATCAGTGATGATCATTTTGAACTGTCAGTTGAGTTACAAAATAGGCCTCCTGTCTGACGCCACGTGTTAACACGCCGTATTCGTATGGACGTGTTATAGGATAAGTGTGATCCTAGTGCATATGTTACCGGCAATGTATAAAATGCAGGCATTGTATACAATGCCTGGCCCTTTTAGGCAATGTGTGAAATAGAATGAATTTTGTTGTCTATTTCACACATTACCTAAAGTCAACACAAAATAAAAAGCCCGTTTTGACAGATAACGTATTCAAAGAAAAATATTGTCTACAAAGAAATACAGTATAATTTTCGGACATAATTTTTCACTAAAATGGCGGAACGGTATTTTTCTTGAGCTTTATTCCTTTAGCATAAGTAACATTTTACTTTGAACACGTTATCTGTCAAAACGGGCTTCTTATTTTGTGTTGACTTTAGGCAGTGTATACAATGACTAGGCATTGTATAGAATGCCTGCTGGTCCACCGGCAATGTGTAAAATAAAAAGATTTTCGAGAATAGATTCGAGGGGGACTCGGAGAGAGGGAAGGGGGGGGGGGGGCTCGAGGGAGGCTTGAGGGGAGCTCGAAGGGGGCTTATTGAGTTTGGAATCGAACCTGCTTTACTCCTGTAAGTCCCACGTATAGGTTAATCGAGGTTTTTTTTTATAACATCCAACAGAAATATACTTACTTATTTTACACATTGCCTAACAAATAAAAGAAAATTATGGTACATTATTTTGTTTGTATTTCTTAAGTTCCTATGTAAAATATGTTTTTGATGTCAATTATGATAATATTTTCCTTAGATAAAAATATAGGAAATAGTTAAAGGATTAAAAGTTTAGCAACGTTTCGTTTAAGTTTGCGCATTGTTTTTGCTATTAATTTAATGTAAATAGAAAAAATATGGAGCGTTATCCGCGTAATCCTTACCTTCAATATCAAAAACATACACTGATGTTATAATATTATCTTCCAGTTCTATACTTTCTACTTTAGGCTCCATTCTTAGATCATCGAAGAAAGTTCCAAGAGAACAGCAGGTAACTGACGAAAAGTTTAAATTCAAATATCAGTATCACCTAGGTAATAATTTTGTTTACTTGAAATAGCAACAAATAGCAGCCAACATACATGGAAAAGTCAACTTCAATCTCATTTACAATTTTTGTTTTTATATTTTTAAATCGAAGTACAATATTCCTGCCAGCTCTGTATTATTTGAAATGCACCTCAAAATGATCAAAACAACTATCCATCACTTATGCATTCGCTTGTCAATCACATTTTGATCGTCTAAAGCCGAAATTAGAGAGTTCATTTTTAGGGTTCCGTACCCAAAGGGTAACACGGGACTAGGGTTGGGTAAATTTCACGAAAAATTTCGGTCTGTGAAATATTTAGAATAAATTTCATTTTGGTTTGAAATATTTCAGTTTAGAGTGAAATTTATTTTTAAGTTTCATCTGACCTAAATAAAACAAAATTACATGTATTTTGTCAATATATCAACATAATTATAGAACAAAACAATAAACAAATAAGTTGGCTTAAATTACGAATAGCTTTGGCTATTTTACAACTTTTAATAACAAAATATTCAATGTCTGTTTCGATTGTCGGCCACGATGGCGTAGAATAAAATCGACTTGATCAACATTACGAAGGAATATGTAGAAAACTAACCTAACAATAAAAGTCGCAAAGTAGGACCAATATTCAGAAAATTTTAAGTTCAACCGTGGCCGCGCAGTCGAAACGTGGAGAACCGAGCGGCCACACAGTTCTATTAAATGGAGCTTAGTAGGGGTCCCATTCTTTTTGCTAAATACGATTTCGTAGAAAAATATAGAAAGTATAAAAAAACCCTAATGTTTAGATTTCACGACCTACATAGCTAAAATGTTATGGCCGCGCCATTGTCCGCGCGGTCACGCTTCTCTTAAACGGAGCTTAGTAGGGGTCCTATTATTTTTGCTAATCGCTGATACGATTATGTAGAAAATATAGACAGTATAAATAAAGTCCTAATGTTTGGACTTCACGACCTGCTACAGAAATTAAATGCTTTGGCCGCGCGGTCGAAACGTGGAGAACCGCGCGGCCACGCAGTTCTCTGAAACGGAGCTAGCGGTCTTTCAAAGAACATAGTAAGTTAGATATATTGTTTAATTACGTGCTGTTTGATATATTATTTGGTAGCTATGCGCAGCTACATAGCGCTTCTAGTTTTGAATACTTATTTTTGGAAATGGGTGATATTTTGATAAATTTCAACTAGCTCGACTTAAAAATCTATAATATTATTGAACTGCTCGCAAAATTTCACGAGAATCGGTTGAGAAATGGGACCTGTAGAGGAGAACAGACAGCTAGAAAGTCAGAGTAAAATATGTTTATGTATATATCTCTGCCATTTTGAAGAATTAAAAAAAACTGGCTCTACAGTAAAATTCTATATAATTTTCGAACCTGTCCACAAAATTTGACGAGAATCAGTTGAGAAATGCGCCTGTAGAGGAGAACTAACAGTGCTGGAATGGCGGACTGAAATGTTTCTTTTACATATCTCCGCCATGAAAAATTTCGAAAACAGTCTCGACCTAAAAATTCTATATAATTTTCGAACCTGCCCATAAAATTTCACGGGAATCGGATGAGAAATGTGACTTGTAGAGGAGAACAAACAGCGCCGGAAAACTGGACTGAAATATGATTCTTTTACATATCTCCACCATTTAGAAAAAAATCGAAATACAGGCTACAAAAAAAAAAATTATGTTATTGGCAAACGCCGAAGCTCAAGCACTCCTAGGTTTGTCTAGTCAAACTTCAGGTTTGACAAGAAGCCTTAATCAAAGCCCAAAATAAAATCGTGTTTCGGCTTAAAACCCAAAATAAAATCGTGAATCGTCTTAAATTCCTAACCTATCACGTGTCCTATAGGAGTAACGCAGACTCTTTGACTAAACTTAACCTCAAGATTATGGAAAACATCATTCATTTCCGACGTGATATTTAGTCAAAGCTGCCTTACTCCTGTAAGTCACGTGATAGATTAGAAATTTCAGACAATCGCGAAGCGCAGCGGAGCGTTCATCTTAAATTTCGTGGTAATTTTCTTTTAAACAGACAACAGATTTTTTTTGTTTACAGAAAGATTGTTAATTTAGTTAAATTTTCACTCTACAGAATGTGTTTTTCAAGTTGTACAAACAAAATATCAAATTCTGTGCCTAATTTAAGCATGACTGGTCAAACCTCGATTTGATCGTATTGAGTTTCGGCTTTCGACTGCCCATGTTAGTCTCTCCTAGGTTTGGCCATTAATTCGTCAGTCAAAGGCCGAAATATGCCATTGGTTTTGGACTTTGACTAAGCCTTCTTGTCAAACCTGAGGTTTGACTAGGCAAACCTAGGAGCGCCGGGACTTCGGGGTTTGACTATAACATTTATATAATTTTCGATCCTGCTCACAAAATTTAACAAGAATCGGTTGCGAAATGCGACCTGTACAGGAGAACAACAGCGCCGGAAAGCCGGACTATAATATGTTCTTTTACACATCTCCGCCATTTTGAAAAATTTCGGAAAACTGGCTCGATTATAAAATTCTACATAGTTTTCGAACCTGCTCACAAAATTTCACGAGAATCGGTTGAGAAATGCGACCTGTAACCTATAGAGGAGAACAAACGGACAGCAGGAAGGACATACGAAAGAATTGTTGCCCAAGCTGAAGCAGAGACGCTTTGCTCGCGCTTCGCGCTCGCTCGGTCAATTACCTTTAGCCTTTAAATTTCATTTAATACGTTAAAATAGTAAACTAATTGCGAAAATAAGGGATTTCTAGTACTGGAAATAAATTTCACTCAAAAGTGAAATATTTCAACCCATTTTGAAAGATTTCATAAATTTCATATAAATTTAATTTTCATTTCATTGAAATTTTCACTGGACCCATCCCTACACGGGACCCTATTACTAAGACTCCGCTGTCTCCGCTCCGTCTGTCTGTCCGTCTGTCTGTCTGTCTGTCACCTGGGGGCTAATTGTCTAATTTAAAAATCTATCGCAATCGCTTTCATTTGACAGATGGATGTGACACATTGCTGAATTTCTTTGGGAAGTTTTTATTCGTGCCAAAAAGAAGCATCAATGTGTTACATCCTGAAAGCGATTGCGATAGATTTAGAAATTAGACAATAGAAAGGCAGGCTGTATCTCATGAACCGTGGTAGCTAGACAGTTGACATTTTCACAGATGATGTATTTCTGTGGCCGCTATAACAACAAATACTAAAAACAATAAAATACACATTTAAGGGGGGCTCCCCTACAGCAAATGTGTTTTTTTGTTTGATTTTCATACGGAACCCTTCGTGCGCGAGTCCCACTCGCACATGGCCGGTTTTTTACATTCATTTTCGTCGTTCACTGGTCACTATTCAGTATTCACTGCCTTTCATCGAAAAAGAATCACTTTTGATGAACCATCTAATTTCGGCTTAAAGTCGAAATTGCATGTTTCTTTTTAGGGTTCCGTAGCCTAAATGGCAAAAAACGGAACCCTTATAGATTTGTCATGTCTGTCTGTTTGTCTGTCTGTCTGTCCGTCCGTATGTCACAGCCACTTTATTCCAAAAGTATTAAGATTACACAGTTGAAACTTGGTAGGTAGATGTGGTAGATGTATTCTGTTAACCGCTTAACGAATTTAATACAAAAATAAAAAAATAAAAAAGATTAAGGGGAACATGGAACTAAAACTGAAAAAAAATTTTTTCTTCAAATCAATACGTCTGGGGTGACTGTAGATAGGTCTGAATAAATGATTTTGAGGTACTTAAGACAATTTTTTCTCAAAGACAACCGTTTGAAAGGGGATCCCTTGTTTTCGCATAATTGTTTTATACCTAATTTGATTTGGCATAACGGATTTGGCATAATCTTTTTTGTCATAATAATAGTTTCGCATAATTGTTTTTTGGCATACTATTTATATAAGCATAATTATCATTTAGACTAATTTGTTTTCGCATAATGTTATTAGGCATATTGTCTATTCGCCTAATATTATTTAGACATAAAAATCAAAAACAATAAGAATAAATATTTTTACGCACTTATTTATTTTCATGCAAAAGGGCTACCCCTTTTGCATGAAAATAATACCTACGTATTGTATTAAAATGCCAAAAACTCATAACATATACGACCTAAATATCGACTCATAAAACACCTATTTTTAAAATACCGAAAATCCTTAATGTATCGACATTAAGGATTTTCGGTATTTTAAAAATAAATCCAATAGACCGAAACTTAAAAGATCGATTATTAAATGACTGATGATAGTTCGAAACCCTGAAAGTTAAAATGCCGATAGTTAAAAATCCCGAAAGTCTGTTTAGGTGTGTTAGGTGCGACGACGAGCGAGCGTAGCGAGCGAGGAGGAGGTAAGGTTCCATTGCGACCAACAACACACGAGCCGAGCGAGCAAAGCGAGCGTGCCGCGGCAGCGGCCGGCGAAGTGCCAGAACCGACCTGCTGGCATGTAACCCTCAATTAACCTTCGGGTTTTTAAGCTTCGGGATTTTGTATTTTAGGTAAAATGTTTTTTCGTGATTTTAAACGTCGTGATTTTTTTGTTAATAAAAATATGCGTAAATAACATTATGCGTGTTTAAATTTATGCTAAAGAATATTATGCTTAAACATGATTATGCTTAAAGTAGTTATGCTTAAAAAAATTATGCATAAGCTGTTATGACTAAATAATATTATGCGTAAACATCATTCGGCGAAATCATATTATGCTATGACATATTATGCCTTAAATTTTTATGTAAATACATAGGGAACCGTTTGAAAGATATGGTGCATGGTGGTGGTAATGTAAATTATTTACAAGCCATGCTTGATCGTCTAGGGGCTACTTTAGAGCAAATAGGTGAGCACAATGCCAAACACAACAGCCCCCCTACTCAAATGGCCAACTTTCTATTCGTTTGAACGCTACGATTACTATTAAAGCTTTAAAATATGCAGTTGAAGTATGAGATTTACTTAAGATTGCGACATATGATTTAATCGTCTATTGTTCATATTTTAACTTGGATGAATTATTTTAACTTTAAAGTGAGCGTAGCGTTCAAACGAATAGAAAGCGGCCATTTGAGTAGGGGGGCAGAAGTAACTAACTTCAGAACGCTTGCGTTACAAAAAACAAGGATCGTTCGCACGAGCGCTTTTCCGACATTTTATCGCTCGATTTTTCTAACGCCTTTGGAATGGAATATTTATAACAACTCTACTGTGTTCGCACGAGCGATTTTTGAAGTGAAAACTTCTTTAGCGGCGTTGTACGCTTTTTTGCAATGGGGAAAAAATGCTAAACTCGCGTCAGTAAGAATCAAGTGGCTGTTCGAAAATGCGTAAGAAGGATGTGACGGATGGAGAGTAGACAGCTGGCGGTGGAAGTATCCTCCTCTCTTACTAAGGGGCGCGTTGAAATTGGCGGTGCGTCATTTTAAGACGTAAACACTTGTGTCACCAGCAACGCGCTAATTTTGAAAATGGAACTAATAGCAGCGATCTCTTCGGTGAAATCATAGACTTATTTATACTCTGTGACTATAAGTTTAAATCGTAAAATGCGTGCATGTAGAAATTAAAATGGCCACTGGCGCGAAATCTTTAGAATTTTTATCTAATTACAAACTGATTGAACGTGTGACGTGTGACTGTATAGTAATAGGAAAGAAATAATTTTAATCCTTTGCCGCTAATTTCAAAATATCAAAAATGCACAACGAAGTTTTCACCTTCTGCCGGCACTACCGGAGTCAAGAAGCTTATACCCCCAATGGAGATTGCACGGCCAGTGTCATAGTGAAGATTGAAAAAAGGTCCTTAAGTGACGTGACGGCTTATTGCTACCTCTTTCTTTAGTGTTACAATACGTGTTCGTTGTTCGTCGTTCGTTCGTTCGTTCGTGAGAAACGAAAACGTATTGTTACACTAAAGAAAGAGGTAGCAATAAGCCGTCACGTCACTAAAGGACCTTTATTCAATCTTTACTATGACACTGGCCGTGCAATCTCCATTGGAGATATAAGCTTCTTGACCGGAGTGTAATCAGTTTTTTTTTTACTGCGCGATATTTTTTATCCCTTGCCTTATGGTCTAGTTCAAATGAACTAGACCATAAGGCAAGGGATAAAAATCCAACGAACTGAAAAAAACTTAGGAAATAAAATTCAGTTCCTTGGAACGAACGTCACATTATGTTCTATGAGAAGCTCAGAAAAAACGCGCGATAAATAAAAACGTCGAAAAAAGCGATCGTGCGAACGATCGATTAGGCCGGCCACACACAGACGGAATCACGTAACGGAATCTCGAAACGGGATCCCGATTCGGAATTCCGAACGCAGAATTGCATACAAAATCTATGGGCTGCCACACACATGCGTTAACGTTCCGTACGTAATTTTATCCGTTATTACGGAATTCCACATGAGGGCCCGTGCATTCGGAATCTCGCTCGGAAAAAAGTCATTCCGAACGCAAGACTTCCATAGATTTTGTATTGGTTGCCACACACAATCGTTTTTATTCCGTACGGAATGCTACATTTTTTATTATTTTGCTAAGTTATTAGTTCTATTTTACCAAAAAAAAACAATAGAGTTGACCTAAGCGTAATATAAATAAATAATAAATACTCTATAATTAAGACCGCGCACCGGACGACGCTCCGTGGGTAGGCCCCCGACAAGCGACAAGGTGGACCGACGATCTGGTGAAGGTTGCCGGAAGCCACTGGATGTGGGAAGCGCAGGACCGATCGTCGTGGAAATCCTTGGGGGAGGCCTATACCCAGCAGCGGGTGTCGTGCGGCTGATATGATGATGATGACTCTATAATTATGCATTTATTTTTTATTTTTAGAAGATAATTTTAGTTGCACATAAGCACTTAGCCAAAAGACTTGAAGCCAAGTTTATATTTGTGCTACTATCCCCGTCAATTGGTAATGCGCCTGGTGGCCATGATTTTAACCTCAAAAATGAAAAACAACTGTAAAGTTTTTATATACCTAGACCCTATCTTATTGAAAATAATAATTCAATAATTAATAATATTAGATTACCTATTAGAATTTTCTTGTTTCATGACATTTTTAGTTGCGGAATACGTCAACGTGGATGTTAATGTGACAAGATTCCAGCGCATTTTTTGCACAGGTAAAGTAAAAGCGAAATCGCTACTAAAATAGTACATCGTCGTCAAAATAATTCATCTTCGTTAAATGTTTACTCATAAAAGTCTAGCGTCTGACTGAGCCGTGATTCCGAACGAAAAAAAAAACGTCTGTGTGTGGCAGGCCCATAGATTTTGTATGCAGTTGCTGCATTCGGAATCACGTATGTACGGCACCCTGATTATCTAAAAAGAAACTATTTAGCGACCGGTTTCATTCCACATACATTGCTACTTTTCTTTGGTATGTTTTTTTTTTAATCCAAAAAGAAGTAGCAATGGATCACTATCATCTATGAACTGCAAACTGCAACCGGTCGCTAGGTGGTTTCTAATTAGATAACCAGCCCGCCGAATTCCGTAACGAGATTCCGCGAGTGTGTGGCCGGCCTAGTGGTGCTGGCTGGCACAGTCTGACATTACCTACGTTACGCGGCCCTTCTCTGTGTAACAAAACAAATGTCAATGTCATACTGTCTGTACTGTTTGTGAAAAAAAAAGCGCGGGAACGTTTGACGGGATTGACGGTCTTTTCAAACAAATAAAACTAAAAAATATTTAATTGTTGCAATTTGTATATAATTTGTATAAAAAAGGTGTAAATAATCAATATTTCATTGTTGTAAATAAAATAAAACTGTAAATATGGGGAAGAAGAGTGGGCGAAAACGAAAGAAAAAACTTGAAGACGGGAGTGGAGGCGAAGGTGGAGAGTCCGACTTCAGTGATACCTGCTCCACGAAGTCCCTGGAAGAAAAAATGGAAGAGGATAAGTACAAAGATTTTAGAATCCCAAATTATGTTCGGTTTTATCCAGAACAAGGCGGCAATTTCGAATATGTTGTATTCATAGAGAGTACGAAAAGTGACCAACCTATAGGCAACCGTGACATGATGTCATTGGCTAATTGTTTAAAGAGATACAACAAGGGCGTCAAACAATTGCAAAGAATTAACAAACACAAGATTGGAGTAATTTTTGAGCGGCCAGGCCTGGCTAATGCGGCACTACAAAATAAAAAATTTTTGGACGCTTACAGTTTGGCTGCCAGCATCCCTGCGGCGGCCAGCGAGGTAACAGGAGTAATTACACATGTACCAATAGATTTATCAAATGAAATGATTTACTCCGCACTGACTACAACCAAAAATATTGTGAGTATTAGGCGATTCATGAGAAGGTCAAAGATGGATAATGGGCTAATCAAATTAGAACCCACAAAAACAGTTTCAATTACTTTTTCGTGCCCGGTGCTTCCTGAAAGCGTCGATCTCAACAGCTGGCGCTTCGAGCTGCGTCCTTACATTCCTCCAGTGAAGCAGTGCCTCAAATGCTTGAGGTATGGGCATATTGCCAAATATTGCAAGAACTCCGAACGCTGCTCCATATGTGGTGAGTCTCATAATTTTAAATTCTGCTTGAAATCATCTGAAGAAGCCATCTGTTGTCACTGCAAGGGAAATCATGTTGCCATCTCATCACAATGTCCTGTTAAGAAAGAGAAAATACAATTAAATAGAGAAAAAGCTCAAAGCAAAACATATTCTGCTGTATTAAACGAGAAGTCATTCCCTCCTCTGAAACAAAATCCCATTGAAATGCTAGCTTCACTCCTGAATTCTGATCAAATACTGAATATGGTTGTTGAGTCTGTTGTTAAATTGATAACAATGAATAAAACTAATGATACAATTATTTCCACTCAGAGTATTAAAGATACTCTCTTAGAAACAATTAAAAAAAATAAGAAATAAATTATTTAATTTTTTTATGGATATTTTAAGAATAGTTCAATGGAATGCTCAGAGTTTACCTGCACATAAATATTTATTATTAAATTTTTTGCAAGAGTATCAGATTCATGTAGCTTTAGTATGTGAAACATGGCTAAAGCCTCACATTCGTTTTAATATGAAAGGTTATAATATAATTAGATTAGATTCTGGTACAAGACATAATGGTGTAGCCATTTTAGTTCATAATAGTTTACAATTTGCTAAAATAGACACTTCTTTTGATGATTCAATTCAAAATATAGCTGTGCGATTGCAGTATGGCAACAAAGAAATTTCGCTTATGTCCTTGTATAGTCCTGGTAATTGTGATGTTTCATTTTCTAAAATAAAACTTAATAATTTAATTTCTAATTTACCGGGCCCTTTGTTGATTGCCGGCGATTTTAACGCACGGCACACAGCATGGGGTTGTAGTAATATTGATACACGTGGTCGTGATATTCTTGAAAGCATCGACGACAATAACTTGGTTCTTCTGAATGATGGTCAGTTGACAACTGTTGGTTCTAGTAGATGGCAAAGGAATGCTTTGGATCTTACTATGGTATCACCTTCTCTGGCATTGCAATGTGAGTGGTCGGTCCATGACGACCCTATGGGCAGCTATCATTTACCTGTAATTATAAACATCACTATTAGTAATAATAATAATGATTCATCTGATTATCTTACACCTCCTACTTCTTACAATTTTCGTTTAGTAGACTGGCAAAAATATAGCAAAAACGTTGATTACTTATTACAAAATTTTTACATTGATCAAACTAATCCATTAAAATGTTATTCTGATTTGGTTGCGTTATTAGATCTTGCATTGCAGCAGTCAGCTATTATCAGCAATAGGTCTTTCTCTGTTGACCAATCAAATCAATCGGTTAGGAAATTTCAGTCCAGAATCCGCAAAAAACGTATACCACTACCAGTAGCGAGGGGTGAAATTACGGCGAAGGTAAGCCGCTCTACAAAAATGATGAAAAATGTAGTGATCTGCATAGTGGATCAGTGGGGTGGGATTTCCAAAAGGTAAGCCGATGGGAATCGGCTTGTATGGACCCTTCGCCACTGACCACTACCATGGTGGAATAAAAATTGTGCAAAAGCAGTAGAAGATTGTAAAAAGGCATATATTGAGTTTAAAAACAGTCTTACAGAAGAAAGTTTTCTTAAGTTTAAAAGGCTACAAGCTGTTAAAAAAATTGTTTTAAAAAAAGAAAGAAACTTAAGTTGGCTTTCATTATGTCAGTCACTAAATAGATCTACACCCATATCTAAAATCTGGAGGATTGCTAAGAGGTTTAATGGTCAACCTGTTTCTTTTAAAAATGTTTATACAGATTGGATTCCAGAATTTCTTAAAAAATATACACCAGATACTGTTGAGGCCCCTTTACAATATGTAAATAGTATTAATCCTGTACGTAATAGTAATTATTTATTAGCACCATTTAATTTTCAAGAATTTAAAAATGCAATTTTTTCACGACGAGATACAGCACATGGCCTCGATGGTATTCCTTATAAAATGTTAAAACATACTACAGATAATGCCAAAAATATCATTTTGAAAGTTTATAATTTGTTGTGGTCTACCTCTGCCATACCTCTGGATTGGAAAAAGGATTGTCTGGTTCCTATTCTAAAACCGAACAAAGATAAAACCAAAGCAAATTCATATCGGCCAATAGCTTTAACATCATGCATTGGAAAAGTGTTTGAACAACTTCTTAAACAAAGGCTTGAATTCTTCATTGAAAGTAATCATCTTTTACCTTCAAATCAGTTTGGTTTTCGTAGGGGTAGATCCTCTAGAGAGAGTATAGCACATCTTCAACTTGATATTTTTGATTCTCTCAAACAAGATAATGTTCTTATTGGTGTCTTCTTCGATGTCGTTGGTGCTTTTAATAATGTGAATCACCATATTTTAGCTGGTGAACTTCTTTCTCTTGGTATTCCTGAAAAATTGGTTAATTGGATTTTTGAATTTTTGCATGGTCGTGAGGTTTATGTGAAATCAAATAATCAGTTAATTGGACCAAGATATTCATACAGGGGTGTGTGTCAAGGGGGCATATTATCCCCATTGATATATATACTATATGTACATAAATTGAACTACATATTAGGTCCACAAGTAAAAAATTTGCAATTTGCTGATGACTTAGTTATTTACTTCTCTGGATCTGATATTCGACAAGTATCCTCTATAGTTAATTCTGCTCTTAAAAAATTAAATAATTATTTCAGTTACCTAAACTTAGATGTAAGTCCAGAAAAGTCTAAAGTTGTTGTGTTTGGTGAATGTGATTTTGATGTTGATATTGTATATAATAATATTAGTCTGCCATTGGAAAGTGAAGTCAAGTTCTTGGGTGTCATATTTGCTAATAACCTTTCTTGGAATAAATATATAGAATATTTGCTGGGTAAAGCCTATAAGGCATTCAATGTCATTAAAAGTTTATCAAAAATTGATCCTAAAATTCTATTAATGTTGTATAAATCAATTGTGAGGAGTCATTTTGAATATGGCTTTTTTTGTTTTGGGTCTGATCCCAAATTAGTAAAAAAATTAGATATCCTGCAGAATCATAATCTGAGATGCATTACTGGTGCTATGAAGACTACTCCCATTAACTCTTTGCAGGTGGAATGCAATATACCTCCACTTCAATTCAGATTCAAATTTTTAAAATCAAAGTTTTTGTTAAAACTACTTTCACTGTCTACTCATCACCTACTCAGAAAAATTGAATTTCTCTATACAACATATTCTCCTTTGAATGTACCCCGAATCCCCTATCTGTTTCATGACTTCTCGGATATCGTAGAGTTCAATCAGCAGTATAACATTCATAAAACTGAGAATAATTGGATATGTTACACAGGATCTTATGATACACATTTTTGTGACCTGAATATCCACATTCACCCTGATTTAAAGAATAAAGAAGAAGTATATGAAATTACTGATAATTTCCCTCAGCATAGACATATCTATACAGATGGTTCCAAAAATAATGATAATGTTTCGATGGCTGTTTACATACCTTATTTGAAAACGGGTCATGGAATTAAACTCCCGGGCCAAATGAGCATATTTTCCGCGGAGTGTCTTGCTATTCTTGCTGCGCTACAGTTTATTGAGGAGAACACCCAAGAATGCACTCAATGGTTAGTCCTAACAGACAGCATGAGCTGTCTCAAAGCTTTGCAAAATACCAGATTTGATACCGGATGTAACTATATTCTACAAGATATTAAAACAACCTACTTCAAGCTCAAAAGTAATAATATTGATATAGTTTTTATGTGGGTTCCGTCGCATATTGGAGTATCTGGAAACGAAAGTGCCGATAAGTTAGCTAGAGCCATTACAAATGACGCCGCAAATGTCAACATTGACATTAAAAATGTTGCTATACCGTACTCTGATTTACTACCAAGACTTAAACTTTTGTCAAAACAAGACTGGTCCACTCATTGGCAAGAAACTCTAACACCCAATTGCACTAAACTTAAGAATCGCCTAAGTCTTTTCTTAACTACAACTCGACCAAGTTAAGTAGGCGAATGACAGCTACATGACCGCTAAGTTTGACACCGTTTTAATTTGGTCGTGTTGTAGTTAGGAACAGACTTAGGCGATCCTTAAGTTTAGTGCAATCGGGTGTAACAGTAAAAGGAACTTGGTATGCGAAGATTAATAATGTTCTTGGCTGTCGTCCTTGGTTCACAAAATCAGCAGAATACCATAGCAGAAAGTTTTATACTATCCTAACACGCCTGAGATTTGGACACTGTCGATTTAACTCACATTTACATAGAATGCGTATTATCACATCTCCAACATGCACTGAATGCAATTTAGGTGTGGATCAGACTCTTAATCATATATTTTTTGATTGCCCTGCTTACAACATTCAGAGATTAGTCCTGGTGGACAGATTATTAGAAATATATAAGACATCTAATAGCATCCCGCGCGACATTCAAGACATTCTCACAAATCCTGAAACTTATAAGGATTTATACAACTTTGTTGTATCATCGGATTTGGAACTATAAACATGGATAAGACTTTGAAGATTTATATCACACTGAAGATGACAAGGAAAATGGAATAGGAAGTGGCTACGGCCTTATATAACCCGGACACAGAAAAAGAAAATTGAAGAAGTGGCTTTGGCCTTACATTACCTGGACACGGAGAAAATAATAATTAAAGAAGTGGCTTTGGCCTTACAAAACTCAATTACAGAAAAATGAAATCTAGAGGCTGGAATTCTTGTAGTTGAAATTATTTTAAATAAGACAATGGCTGTATGGCTCTGCCTTTGCCTTTCCCAACTGACGGGAAGAAGATATTAAAAAAAAAAAAAAAAAAATGCACTGTTTGTCATGTCAAGTCAAGAAAAAATCTTTGCTTTCGTTTCGATAATCAATTTTATTAATTTTTATTAATTAATTCAGTTTTATTTTATTAATAAAACAGACTAGTCTTTACTTTAGATTATTTTACAGTGTCGTGTCTATCAATGCAAAGATATATACCGTAAAAATGAAAATAATAGTGAAGAAATTACAAGGTGGTGAATGCAGTTTAGAGGTATGTTGTATTTCCGAATTTTATCGTACATAGCTTGTTTTAAAGGTACAGAAATAATAACAGTGTTTATTTATGCTCAGAAACTTAAGAAACTACTAATAATACTAACTTGTTCACAGGTTTTACCTACCACATGTATATCTGACATAAAAAGGCAGATATCGGAACAGTTGAACATTCCTGTTGAAGAACAAAAGTTACTGCTTCTTGGGAGGACTTTAGCTGATGAACATACTGTTCAGTCTTATCCCTCCATTAAAGACGGAACAAAGCTTAATTTGATTGTTAAGAAACCAGAAGGGCTTTATGAAGCTTCATTTAAATATTTTAAGAAATCTGGTATGTCAGACACAGAAGCTGTGAACACTACTAATCGCCTGATGAAGATAGTTCAAGAAAAGTTCAATAAATTATCATGGGATGACATTGATCGATTATCTTTAGATTGTCTTTTGGATGAGAGTGGTCAGAGTCGGCAAAGTGCAGAACAAGAGACAGAAAACGATGATATGTTCAGTTTGTGACCCTGGAGGCGTCGTTTAAATTGCGACTACTTATTCAAAAATCAATAATGGAATAGTTTATTAATAAATCTCCAAGAGTAATGATACTATATTATGTTCAAAGTTTATTTTCCCTTAACAGTAACTTTTAATGATGTGACATGTTGGTAAAATCAACCAAATAATCAAATCATACATCATCATTTCACTTTGTACTATGGGCAACAGTGTCACTTAACAAGTTAGTAACAAAATTTGTGTGCAAGTCCCTGCACAAACTAATTGTATCTTATGATGGTGCGAGGTGCAAGCGATTTTAACCTTAGGAGTGGTTAAGCGACGCTTTTGCCCATGGTACAAGTTAAGTCTTTCTATTTTTTTAGCATAATTTTCAAACATTCAAAACATATTGACAACTATAATAATTTGCTGAGCCTATGTATACATTTTATATTATCTTATTGACAATTTAAGTATTCTGTGTATATTTAATACTTACAAATGAATCAGAAATGTTTCTTGTCTTATTTGGTAAATAATCTTCACCCAACTCTTTGTTGAAAAAAAACAATTATAAAATATAACAAATGGTTTTCCATAGGTGTGGAAAACCTATAATAAAATATAATCTATATTATGAAAGAGATTTAGTAAGACAACCAATGAATATAAGATTCTTGAAGACAACATATTTTAAAATAACAATTTGATTTTAAAAGACGTATGACAATTGTCAAAAGCTGTTTTCTAAATAGTAAACAGCTAAATATAAGTAAGGATCAAGAATCTTATCCAATGATCTTCTTCTTTACGTGTCGACTCGGTATTATATATTTGTGAGGACCAGGGACCCTATTTTTGAATCACTCGACTCCAGTCGAGCGCTCGTTTCTACTGATTTTCGTTCGACATCCCATTGTTTTGAGTCATATGTCGAACGAAAATCAGTAGAAAAGAGCGCTCGACGCCAGTCGAACGATTCAAAAATAGAGCCCCTGAACTCAGCCACTGATATAGCATTATCAGTGGCCTTGTAAAGATCCTCGCGTGTGCAGGTGTTGGGACACGCAGGGCATGACAGAAGATGTGCCATTGTCTGGGGGAAATACCACACAGACATGCGCTCTCCGAGCTGCAGCCCCACCTGAACATGTTCTCCCTGCTTCGGCCTACTTGAGTCCTCAGTCTATTTAAGGACTTCCAAGTTGCCCAAGGTAGATCATGGCCAGGGGGGAGTTGTTCCGCCAGCTCAATATTTGGGTCTGTGAGGTATTTCTCCTTCCAGAGCTTTAAACGGGTGTCTTTAGCTTCCCCGTCCAGAGGAGGGACTTCCTTGAGGAAGTTATGGCGACTCTTAAGCCTCTGGGTCACCGGCACGTGGTGGTGTAAGGGGTGCCGTGGGTCATGCTCTTTTTAAAACGCTCCAGAGAGCTAGCCACATCCCTGCGAACGTCCGGGGGAGCAATACCAGCCAGCAGATACAGCAAAGCAACAAGAGTTGGTTTTAGACAGCCCGTGATGATTCGGCATGTGTCATTAAGTGCTGTATCTACAAGGTGTGTATGTGCTGAACGGCTCCAGACCAGACTGGCGTATTCGCCAGCTGAAAAAGCAAGGGCTAGGCAGAGTTTGTGGTGAGGCTCCCCACTTGGAGGATGTAAGGCGGCGCAGGAGATTGTTCCGAGTGCTCAATGTCCAACGATTGAGACATTGTACTAATTCATTCTCTACATGTGAACTTTAAGTTAGCATCCTATATAAATAATGTATGTTTTCCTTAATAATTAATTTGGAGTCTTTGATGTTTTAACTGTACAGTGTTACATGTTCATCATAAACAAGGTTTGTTAGTAAGAAATCATTGTAGTAGTAGAATTGATGTGAGCATGGGCGTGCCCACAACGGGGCAAGGTGGGGCGGGGCGCCCGCCCCATCCTCCACCCTGCTTCAAGCTAGATATTTACAAAATTACTTATTCATTAATTGCATTCAAATCCAAAATTACCGTGTCACAGAACCTTCCTGTACAATTTATACATGTTATTTTACAGTTAGTTATTATTGATATAAGGTCAGTCATTAAAAAGCATTTTAAATTCCTATAATTTATCGCGTTTCCTTACTATCGCCCCACCCAGGCCCCTTAGTAGGTGCTGGGCACTAAAACCTCAGAATAGATAATAGTACTAGCGTACATACAGAAGTTGCGCTCCGCAAAATCAATTAAATAAATATCTACTCTTGCTCCCACACAATAAAGTGCAATTCAGGTAACACAGCTCTCTTCCATACCATTATAGTATATTCACCTAGTTGCCTCTTTTTCTATCGCATAAGCTCTTTCGTATTTCGTATCTTTTCTGACATATGAAACTTTATTGGTCCTCGTTGAGGATGCCGAGCGAGCGCATTCTCACGCGCGGAGTGACAGAGCCTATTGCTAAAACTTAGTGATATTGTTTCCTCTCTGTGCTGGGTACGCCCATGGATGTGAGTAATCCTTACTAATATTATAAATGCGAAAGTCCGTTTGTTTGTTTGTTACGCCTTCACGTCCTAACTACTAAACCGATCGTCATGAAATTTTGCATTCACGTTGTCAGGGGTACAGAGAAGGACATAGGGTACCTTTCATCCCGAAAAAAAGTATTGTTCCCGAGGGATAGCAAAAAAAACCTTTCCACGCGGACGAAATCGCGGGCGGCCGCTAGTATCATTATAATAAGTACCAAACACATGCATTTTGGCCTAGCCAAGCAAACAAAAATTCGCGCATTCATAATATCCCTAATGATGTTAGAAAGGAGGTAGAAGCTAGTTGCTATAGCTCGAGTTATTCAGTCTTTACATGGTTGTTGAATGTGTATTTTAGAATAATTAATTTTAATAAAACAAATTTTATTGCATCATGTTTCAACTTTATTTCCTTAAGTACCTTAAAGTTTAAAATACATTTGAAATGGCAAGTTAATACATAGTCCATACATATTAAATTGAATTACCTTAAAATAATATCATTGGCAATATACTTGCCGGCTGCTTGTAGTGCCATCAAAATAACGATATGTGATGGTACCACAAGCAATCAATGGTGCTTTCTCTCACACCACATTTACAAACAAAATAAATGCAATATTATTAAATGAAAGTAGGATCTTACACCTTACAATATCTGTTGTCTTTAAAGTACGAAATTAGCATAGAGGATATTTTGGAAATAAGTCAATAAAGCTGATGATTACAAATCGAAATAGCGTATATTTCTTACCCAAAGCGACATAACATCGTTGAATAGGGTAAATGCATGTGACCTAAATAAAACGACAATGGTGTCGATTCGGCTAGCACGACATAACTAAATTGACAGGACTAAACTAAATTTAGTTTTCCATCTTTCTCTTTCTGTATCGAAAAGACAAGAACAGAATGCTAAAATTAAGTTTAGTCCTGTCAATTTAGTTAAGTAGTGCTAGCCGAATCGACACCATCGTTGAGCTGTTCAGTTATCTTGTAACCAAAAAAATATGTTCACTAACTTTAAATTAAAAACAAATGGGAAAGACAAGAGATTCAGCTATAATTTTAAAATTATATATGCGCATACCCTATTCGATAGTCTCACCTCAAAATATATCGTTTATAGCTAGACCTCTTAAAATGAGTACAAAACCTTTATAACCCATGAAAAAGTTCGTGGCACGCGGGGTCGTAAACGTGCCAGTGACGTCAGTCATTGGGTTGCGCGTGCCATTGAAATGAGTCCGAGCCCGCCCATAAGACCTATAAGTGCAAGGGAAGGGAGCGCGCAACAAAGCTTTAGCGTTCGCACATTTTATGACCTCGCGTGCCACGAACGTTCTCATGGACTATAGTTCAAGTTGTTTGCTGCTCAGGCACTTTACGTTACAAACCTACGTCCAAAACAATCACAACCATACAATGAGCCTAGTCCTTGGAAACGCCAGTGCACTGATTTAATTTAGTAGGTATGAACCTCTATACTAAAAAAAGTTGGGAGTTACAAGTCGTGATAAAGTTTGGCCACATGATAGAAACTGATCTGTAGGCTGTTTCTAACAAATATTGAGCTGGGCCAAGCTATCCTTACATACAGTTCCATACGGCGGCGGGTTGAATAGCGCACTTTTCCCGGCTTCATTCTAAAAACTATAACAATGCAGGTTTAGCTAATAGGTCAAATGTGGTATCATTTTTGGATAAATCAATAACGTAGAACAGGGATGGCGAACCTTTTTATACCAACGTGCCATTTTTCTAAAGAATCTTTAAATGAGGTCCTAGACGTACGATCAAAAAATAATTTTGACTTTGTTATTATTGGGAAAATAAGTAATAATAATAAATACTAAAAAGTCTTTATTTACTACAAAAAATAGGTACATTTTGTAATGTTTTAATTATACGCGTAATTTAAAATTTATTATTTATAATGCGAGCCAAATAAGAATAGGACTGTCAAAATAGCCATTTTTGTTTGCGTTACACTTTCGGGGTGTAGCAAGTGCAAGAAAAGGAAAAAAGAAGTTCGTAATTTTTCGTAGTGCATAATGATTGGTGATGTGCCCAAAATATTGTGTCGCGTGCCAATAATGGCACGCGTGCCATTGGTTTGCCATCCCTGACGTAGAACTTATTTCTGATATAAAAAAAATCAATTTCTTAAGCAGTTTCTGAAAAATTACACAATAACCAACATTTTTAAACTTCATTTTTTTAGTTTAGGTATTGGCACTTGTTTCAGTATTTTCATAAAAACTACTTTAAAGAAGCGTTTTTCAGGTTAATTTGTTATATGCTTTTGTTATGTTAACTATATTTTATACAATTGGCGCCTAACCCAAGTAGTTGAGGTCCATTGTTTACGGAGACACAGCTAGTCAAATATATGCATTTTTTCACGAAATAAAAGGGGTTCCCGTTTCGTTCGGAGGCATTTCTCCGTTTTTTTGTTTATATTTCTGTAAAGTTAATTCAATTTCCTACAATTTGAGTCTAACTTGAGTAGTCTCGGTTTACTAGTTGCAAAGACACAGCTAGTCAAAGATAAGATTTTTTCAATTAATTTCAATAAAAAGCCCATTTTTAACCAGCTATGTCTCTGCAACCAATAAACCTAGATTACTCAAATTAAGCTCAAATTGTAGAAAATTTAATTAACTTTACAAAAATTTAAACAAAAAATCTGAAAAATGCTCCTGAACGAAACGGAAACCTTTTTTATTTCGTGAAAAAATCATATTTTTGACTAGCTGTATGTCCGCAAACAATGGACTTAAACTACTTGGGTTAGGCTCAAATTGTATAAAATATAGTTAACATAACAAAAGTATACAACAAATTAACCTGAAAAACGCTTCTTTAAAGTAGTTTTTTTGAAAATACTGAAACAAGTGCCAATACCTAAACTAAAAAAATGAAATTTAAAAATGTTGGTTATTGTGTAATTTTTCAGAAACTGCTTAATAAATTGATTTTTTTATATCAGAAATAAGTTCTACGTTATTTATTTATCCGAAAATGATACCACATTTGACCTATTAGCTAAACCTGAATTGTTATAGTTTTTAGAATGGAGCCGGGAAAAGTGCGCTATTCAACCCGCCGCCGTATGGAACTGTATGTAAGGATAGCTTGGCCTAGCTCAATATTAGTTAGAAACAGCCTACAGATCAGTTTCTATCATGTGGCCAAACTTTATCACGACTTGTAACTCTCAACTTTTTTTTGTATAGAGGTTCATACCACGTGCCAGACTACAGCTGGGCCACAAAAAAAATTTTGGAAATCTGACTTTTTGACTATTCCATGATGAAGTCTATAGTTTGTCGCCAAAAACCAGAGTTTGTCGGTCTTGCGTTTAGGAGATACGTGTGGCGCAGCTGTAGAGACGTCTCTACAGCTGCGCCACACAGATCTCGAAAACGGAAGGTCGTAGCGAAAATCTGATTATTTGTGTGTGTAGCCGTTAGTTTGTCGGAGTTTGTCGCCAAAAACCAGAGTTTGTCGGTCTTGCGTTTAGGAGATACGTGTGGCGCAGCTGTAGAGACGTCTCTACAGCTGAGCCACACAGATCTCGAAAACGGAAGGTCGTGGCGAAAATCTGATTACTCGTGTGTGTAGCCGGTAGTTTGTCGGAGTTTGTCACCAAGAACCAGAGTTTGTCGGTCTTGCGTTTAGGAGATATGTGAGGATACGCTGTGGAGACCTTTCTACCTGGATCTTGAGAACGGAAGGTCGTAGCGATAATCTGATTAGTCATATGTATAGTCGGTAGTGCGACCGAGTTTGTCGCCAAATACCAGAGTTTGTCGGTGTTGCGTTTAGGAGATATGTGAGATTTTCGCTTCGACCTTCCATTCTCGAGATCCAGGTAGAAATGTTTCTACAGCATATCCCCACATATCTTCTAAACGCAAGATTGACAAACTCTGATTTTTGGTGAAAAACTCCGACAAACTAATGGCTACACACTCAAGTTATCAGATTTTTGCTACGACCTTCCGTTCTCAAGATCAAGGTAGAATGGTTTCCACAGCGTATCCTCACATATCTCCTAAACGCAAGACCGACAAACTCCGGTTCTTGGTGACAAACTCCGACAAACTACCGGCTACACACACGAGTAATCAGATTTCTGTTACGACCTTCCGTTTTCGAGATCTGTGTGGCTCAGCTGTAGAGACGTCTCTACAGCTGCGCCACACGTATCTCCTAAACGCAAGACTGACAAACTCTGGTTTTTGGCGACAAACTCCGACAAACTAACGGCTACACACACAAATAATCAGATATTCGCTACAACCTTCCGTCTTCGAGATCTGTGTGGCTCAGCTGTAGAGACGTCTCTACAGCTGCGCCACACGTATCTCCTAAACGCAAGACTGACAAACTCTGGTTTTTGGCGACAAACTCCGACAAACTATAGACTTCATCATGGAATAGTCAAAAAGTCAGATTTCAAACATTTTTTTTGTGGCCCAGCTGTAGTCCGGCACGTGTTCATACCTACTAATTGGGCTGTTACATCAACAGCTGAAGTCACAGTTTTATGTAATTTGTTCATACAAAACGTTTTTTTTAAATTAGATTAGCCAAAGATATTTTTTTTGTAAAAAATTACTAGAATAAAACTTTGGTAAATCTAAAACAAGTTTATCACAATATATAAAATAAACCGAGACAGACTTGAATGTTACTCGTAATTGATTTAACTCCATTACTATTTGTGATGATAAAATATCAAGAATTCTAATTTCTAATACTAATTCACCATTTATTTGTCACTTGGATAATACGATACTTAAGTTACAATTTGTCACAACATGTTTTTATTTATTTTAAGATTAACCACTACATAACTAAGTTTTTTTAATTTCTTGTTTGGACAATGCAGTTGATTCAGTGCTGAATTAGTATTATTAAAACAAGAGATTTTATTGTTCCAAAACGATAGAAAAGATCTCATAAAAAGCACCTTTTGAAAATACGAATAATATTATGTACTTACAATATATACACAGGGCTACAAAACCTGATTTCATAC